>OZ024761.1:20441469-20443969 GCA_964016885.1 Eledone cirrhosa
TAGTAATAGTAATAAATGTGAAGACTAGAATCCGAAGAGGGCTCGATAAGGATTATATATATATCTAAAATATATAAAACCATAAAGCAAATATTTATTAAAATAACAGATTAAAGTTTAAAATAACAGATTAAAGTTTAACGGGAAAGCAACAATTCTTTACAAGAGAGAGAGTTTATGAATGACAGAAGAAGTATGGAGATGATATCACCTTCCTCTAGTAATGATCATTTTTGGACCTGAAAGGTCTAGACAGAGGTAAATAACATAGCAACTGTTGATACTTACGGGCTAATCTTCCCCATCCAGCTGTGATACATCTTGAAGAAGTAAAGTTATCTTCTTTGTTAGCCATTTCTGCAAATTTCACACATTTTCCTTCACTCACTAACCGGTTCATTGTCAACAGGGCCATGTCATTCTCTTCAAAGTTACAAACATACAAATATTATATACATAAATGAATAAATAATATATGTATATGTATGTATATATATCATCATCATCATCATCATCATCGTTTAACGTCCATATTCCACGCTTGCATGGGTTTGGACGGGAGTTTTCCCACTTGAGGCAAGAGTGGTTGTCTTGCTGGCATAGGACTGTCTGGCGGGTTTTCTATGGCTGGATGCCCTTCCTAACACCAACCACATTTACAGTGTGGAACTGGGAGGTTTTTACTGTGTTACCTACACAGCCACATTACAGCGTGGACTGTGTGTTTTTTTTGTCGTGACACCTACACAACCTCATTTATTTCGGGCTGGATGTTGTGGTACTAACATAACTTTACATTGAAAGGGGTGGTGTGGATGATATATTTTCTTTAGGTCGTTTTGGAAGCCTCAACAATGTAGATGGGTAATTCTCCGGGTAACAAGATCCGGTGGTGAAGAGAGAGATGTAAGTGAATGTAGAATGAGAGGTATTGTGTGTAGAGTTACCTTGGGAGAGATTTAATTGTCCCTATATATTTCAGATTCACATGCATCAACTGGGGTGTTTTTCCGGGGGGTGGGGAGGTTATCTGTCGGATAGCTGCAAAACGTGTCCTCCGCTGTTTGTTGTTTGGAATATCAAATATTCAAAACAACGAACAGTGGAGGACACGAAATATATAGGGACAATTAAATCTCTCCCAAAGTAACTCTATCTCGTGTTATTATTTTTATTTTTTACACTCTTTCCTACGTTCTTCTATACACTATACATCTCATTCTACACACTATACATCTCATTCTACATTCACTTACATCTCTCTCTCCACCACCGGATCTTATTACCCGGAGAATTACCCATCTGCATTGTTGAGGCTTCCAAAACGACCTAAAGAAAATATATCTTATTATTCCACAATGCTTCAAGCAAACTTCAATACTATCATATATATATGTATATATATATATATCGTTTCTGAATTTGTTTAGCAAGATTCTTTATCTGAAAACGTGTGTTGAAACCGATATTGTTATACTTTGGGAGGGTCATGTTGCCAATAAGAAATACACGCACCAATTGCTTTCACTTCAATTTATTATAAATTAAATTTATAAATTTAGGAATTTATAAATTTCCGGTTGGTTGGTTGGTTCCACAACCAGACGATTGTTCATATATTGTCAAAGATCTTTCGTCACACATTCTGTGACCTCTTCAGTGACTGGGGATTCTTTTCTTTGTTTTTGTGCCTCTCCTTTGTTCTGTCCTACGCCATCTTGTTTTTGTGTGTGTTGTGTGCTTAGTTTGCGCATGTGTTACATCCGGGTGTCTGTGTGCGTTTATATTTGTTTATTTATTTGTTTATTTACATGTTACTGGTTGGTTGTTTGTTCTATGTGTGTGTGTGTTTTCATTTTGTCCTTAATTGTAAGTTGTGATGTTGCTGTTCCATTCATGTTTTCTATTTAATTTTGGTTGGAGTTCATTTATGTTTATTGCCTCTGTGATTTGTCTAAACATTGTGTCTTTTCTGTGTGTAGATTCTATTTTTATTTCTATGTTCTCTAATTTACCCCTATGTTCTATTTTAGCATGTTGGTAGAGTATAGATGATTCTTTACTATCTTGAAGCTCTTGCCAGTGTTCATTTATCCGTTCCCCTATACTACGAGCTGTCTCACCTATGTACACTATATTCTTATCTCTACATTGTCCTTCAGTACATCTTATGCTATCTATATACTACATTTCTAGTTTTACAGTTAATATGGAGGCTTAGTTTACAGATTATACATTTCTTATCTATACAGGTAGGTCTTTGAAAGGGGTATGTATCGAAATATATATATATATAGAGAGAGAGAGAGAGAGAGAAGGTAGACATGAGAAGATGTCAGAAGACTTGGTAGAACAGTTGTTATACTCACTGACAATGTAATTTTCTGGAGAATCACCAACATTTACGTATTCACTGTGTCTCACAATATTGCTGACAGATCTAGTCTGAGCTCCTGGGGTGGATCTCTTGTTGGAACCAAGGGATATTTCAACCCTTTCG
>OZ024761.1:20448969-20478969 GCA_964016885.1 Eledone cirrhosa
ATATATATATATATATATATGTGTGTGTGTACATATATATATATATGTATATATATATATATATATATATATGTGTACATATATATATATGTATATATATATATATATATATATATATGTATATATATATATATATATATATATATATATATATATATATATATCCGACTTCCACACTGATCTCAAGCCGTAGCACGTTCTTCCTTTCAACTACATCATCTTCCATATTCCCAATCTTTGCTCCCAAATACAGGAAGTCCTCAACCAATTCTAGCGTCTTCCCGCCTACATTAGTGATCCCCTCTGGCTTCTCAACATTCTCTACCAGATATTTTGTTTTAGTCTCATTCATTCTCAGCCCCACACTCATCGACACAGTCTCAACCTCCTACATCAAATCCTCTGCCTCCTTCACTGTATTTGTCACCAAAACTATGTCGTCGGCAAATTCAGCATCCTATATCTTTTTCGCCTTAACTCTCCTGCTCTGAGCCGGTGCTACAGTAAAGCCAGAGTCCTGGTGTTTCTCCAGTGCAAGGCGCATACAATAGTCCACTACAATGATAAAAAGGATGACTCTGAACATTAATTAGTATACACTGAGGATGAAAAACTCAGAGCTGTACGGGAGCATCCCAAAAGTCTGCTCAAAAGTGACACAGAGGAGACTGAGGTTAGCTGGACATGCTCACCGACATTCAGAGTTGACATTTAACTCAGTGCTCCTGTGGGAGCCCCTACATGGACACACTGGAAGAGGAAGACCAAGGTTAACGTATGTTGATGCCATAAGGACAGACACTCGTCTGTTGGAGACGCAGGACATGGCAGCGATAATGAGGGACAGAGACCGCTAGAGAGAACTCGTCCATGGATCTCGGGAATTTTACCCGTCCTAGATATATATATATATATGTATATATATATAGATATATAGATATATATATGTATATGTATATAGTGTTGATAGAATTTTTGTATCAGTCATGCACTGGGGTCCATTACTGTGCCTTACCCCTCAAATTTGCTAGCTTTGTGCCAAAACACACTTAATGGTAACAAACTCTCGGGAGAGTGCCACAGCAGAAGATCTTAGAGAAGAGCACCTTGCTCCCTTCAAGTGAGTGTTTCATGTTTTGCTTGGATGATATTTATTGATTTATTGTCCAATGAAAGATATTTCAATAAATCTATATATGTATTGTTTGATTTTTAGGAATGGGAATGTTCGAAAGATTTATGTAAACATTGGTTCTAACGACAGAAATATTCCTGGTGCTCAGGCCACATCTGTAAAGAAAATGGTGAAACATAGTCAATATGTACCAACTAACTACATAATTAGTAGGTATATAAATTATTGTCTTTCTTCTTTATCATTCTACCAATATTTCATCAATATTTCATCAATATACTACCAATATTTCATCAATATACTACCAATATTTCATCAATATTCTACCAATATTTCATCAATATACTACCAATATTTCATCAATATTCTACCAATATTTCATCAATATTCTACCAATATTTCATCAATATACTACCAATATTTCATCAATATTCTACCAATATTTCATCAATATACTACCAATATTTCATCAATATACTACCAATATTTCATCAATATACTACTGATATTTCATCAATATTCTACCAGTATTTCATCAATATTCTACCAATATTCTACCAATATTTCATCAATATTCTACCAATATTTCATCAATATTCTACCAATATTCTACCAATATTTCATCAATATTCTACCAATATTTCATCAATATTCTACCAATATTTTACCAATATTTCATCAATATTCTACCAATATTTCATCAATATACTACCAATATTTCATCAATATACTACCAATATTTTACCAATATTTCATCAATATTCTACTAATATTTTATACAGAAATAACAACACAATCGGTACAGTATGTGGAAGGGATATATTAGGTTAACGCTTGATATAGTAGGAAGAGGGTCTTAACGTTTCAGAAGAAAGAATGAGAAATAAGATAGATTGAGGGGACAGGTGGGTTGGAATTGGAAAAAATGTCTTTAGATAAAAATAACAGGTTCATTCGCATTTATTAATATATATATATATATATATATATATATATATATATATATATATTATCATGCAAGTATGTTTATATTAATTATATGTTTTATCGTATTGCAGCCCATGACATTGCCATATTAACATTGCGTCGACCAGTGACAGAAGGAAAATGTGTGAAATTTGCCCGTTTGGCCTCCGAAGGAGAAACATTTGGCACCTCACGATGTATCACTGCTGGATGGGGAGAATTGAAAAGTAAGTTTATATGACATGGTAGCAATCGTACTAGTTACCTCATCAATGCATCTATCTATACACATATCTGTCTAGCTACCTATATATCTATGTATCTAACTATCTAACTATCTCTCTCTCTCTCTCTCTATATATATATATATATATATATATAATTATATATATTGTTATACTTTGGGAGCGTCATCATGCCAATAAAAACACAAGCACCTGTGGGTTTTCACTTCAGTTTATTATAAATTTCCAGTTGGTTGGTTGGTTCGATAACCAATTAATTTTATTTTATTTTATTAATTTGGTTTTATTTTGAAAGTAGGTTTATAAATATGAATTTTCAGTATACTTTCGTAGCAGTCTCGGTGGCTTAGTGGGAAGTACCAGAGGTGGTGAGATCCTGATCTGGGGTTCAATCCTAGTCTGGGAGATACATGTAGGGTGTCCTGTTAATCTTTTTCAATTTTGCTTTTACATCTCTTTGAAAAAAACTGAAAAACTTTTGAGAGATGTCTATTAATTTAATTTGAATTCAATTAATTTAATTTAATTGATTAATTTTATTTTGAAAGTAGCTTTATAAGTATTAATTTTCAGTAGATTTTTGTAGCTGTTTTGGTGGCCTAAGGGGAATTAGCAAGTGAGCTGTTCATTTTAAGGGGTAGTCAGTTTTTTAGTATCGTCTATGGTCAACTACACCATGGTCATGCATGAAATAAGCAGTTTAAGGGCCTCAAGTTCTCATAGGAACCTCTACAGCTAGTTAAACCATAGTCAGGGCTTGCTTAGTGGGTGTAATAAACTGTTTAAGGGCATAAACTTCATGTAGGACCCTGTATGGCCAGCTAAACCAGAGTCACTGCCAGCTGAGAGGGTAATTGAAGCAGTTTAATGGCATAAACTATGGCCATCCAAATCCTGATCAAAGTAATGGATTTCCTATGGCCAGCTAGTATCTCCTAGGGCCAAAGAAGCAGTTGGTCTCAACACAATGTATTTAATTTAATTTAATTTAATTAATTTTATTTTATTTTGAAAGTAGGTTTATAAGGATCAATTTTCATTAGACTTTTGTAGCACTCTCGGTGGCCTAGTGGGAAATACCAGAGATGGTGAGACCCTGGTCTGGAGGTTCAATCCTGGTCTAGGAGATACATGTAGGGTGTCCAATTAATCTTTTTCAATTTTCAGTTTACATCTTATTGAAAAAAACTGAAAACTTTTCAGAACCCCAATGTCTATTTATTATATTTTAATTTATTTTAATTTATTTTAATTTAATTCAATTTAATTTAATTTAATTTAATTTAATTTAATTAATTTTATTTTATTTTGAAAGTAGCTTTATAAGTATTAATTTTCAGTAGATTTTTGTAGCTGTGACCTAAGGGGAGTTAGCAAGTGAACTGTTCATTTTAAATGCGGGTCAGTTTTTTAAGATCGTCTATGGTAAATATATATATATATATTAAAATAACAGATTAAAGTTTAATAAATATTTGCACGAGGGTTCTTATATATTTGATATATATTTATCCTTATCGAGCCCTCTTTGGATTTTAGTCTTCAAATTTATTATTATTACTATATATATATATATATATACCAATCTATATATATATATATATACCAAACATCTATCTATCAATAGATTTTAAACATCATTCTGTTGTCATTTTCAGACAAGCAATTTCTTCCCGATCACTTATACAAGGTCGCTCTTCCGGTTATTCCTACTGCCGATTGTAAAAAGAAATCTAAGCATAGTATTGCAGATGGCGTTCTCTGTGCTGGAGACTTTGTCCCTGGCGGAGCATCTACTTGCAAGGTACGTGTATATTGATATTATGGTCATCAGGGAGGGCGGTGAATTAGCACTATCGGTAGAGGGTCGGACACCATGCTTTACAGCATAGAGTTACGGCCCTTTATGATCTGAGTTGAAATGCTGCTGAGGTTATCTTTGCCTTTCATCCTTAGAGGAGTTGATAAAATAAAGTACCAGTCACGTACTGGTGGCCATTAGGTGGCTGTGTCTTGCTCATATAGGACTGTTTCTCACTAGACTTCTACAACTGGATGCCCTTCCTAATGCCAACTACATATATAGTGTAGACTGTGTACTTTTTGCCATGACTCATACACAACCACTTTACAGGGTGGACTGGGTGTTTTTTGTCATGTGGTCTACATGACATACATACAAACATACATACATATATACATACATACATATATACAAACATACATACATATATACATACATACACATACATACATACATACATACATACATACAAACATACATGGTGGCTGCCAACTCGTTTTCGAGTACGGCCACTACTTTATATCCATATAGGAGAACCCCTACCGATGCGCTGAACGAGTGTGACTTTGTAGTCCAGCCAGCGACTTGAAAACTCTGGTACAAACACTACACTTGTGACAATTATTGACACACAGTGCTGGGCCCATGGTACCATGTGACGACAAGTGCAGAGAGATCTCCAGATATAAAGCAATGCCTGTGCCGTGAAGCTTTTATAGTGAGCAAAGGCACTGCACAAAGCCAGTCCCACTCTCTTAACCAAGATGATATTTACCAAAAAGAAGAACAAGTCAACATCATTGGATACCATCAGAGCTGCAGGTGTTATATCAGAGTTTTCCTTCTCCTAGAATTCTACCTTGACAAAGGCTAAGGGGTCATCTCTCCCGGATACATATATATATATATATATATATATATATACATACATATATACAAACATACACACATACATTCCAATAACATATATTTCTGTATTGTCCATTTATTGACAGGGTGATTCTGGTGGTCCGCTTTACTGTCCAAGCACTGATGGCCAAATGGTCGTAGCCGGAGTGACGTCGTTCGGATCCAATTGTCTTTCCGACATCAGTGCTTTCACTGATGTCGGATATTACCGAACATGGATTGATAGTCACTTATGAGAAGGACTTTATAGGAAACTTACCGATTCTATAGAGATGCTAACAAAATACCATCCTCCCTCTATTAACAATAATAAATATATCAAATATTTGTTGTTGTTGTTGTTGTTGTTGTTGTTGTTGGTTGAGCATCGGACAATATACTGTTGTTGTTGTTATTCTTCTTCTTATTGTTGTTGGCGGTGGATTGGAAGTATCGGTAGAGGGTCGGACAACAAGCTTTGCAGCATAGAGTCATGGCCCTTTACGCACTGAGTTCAAATCCCGCCGACGTTAACTTTGCCTTTCATCCTTACGGGGGGGGTCGATAAAATAAAGTACTAGTAATGTACTGGGGTTGATTTAATCGACTTTCCCTTTCCACAAAAATTGTTGGCCTTGTGCCTAAAGTAGAAAGCATTATTATTGTTGTTGTTGTTGTTGTTGACTGTAATTGGTAGAGCAGCGAACAACATACTGTTGTTGTTATTGTTGTTGCTGTTGTTGTTGTTGTTGTTTCTATTGTTGGGTGAAGTGAAGTGTCAGCTGGTGTAATGTATGCTATATAGTTTTGTTGGCCCCGGGGTTGGGGTTATTTATGTGTCTATCTGTGTGTGTGTGTGTGTGTGTGTGTGTGTATACATGTGTGCATCTGTCTTTGTGTGTGTGTGTGTATGTGTGCATGTGTGTGTGTTTGTGTATGCATGTGTGCGTCTGTCTGTGTGTGTGTGTGTGTGTGTATGTGTATGTATGTGTGTGTGTGTGTGTGTATGTGGTGTGTGTATGTGGTGTGTGTCTGTGTGTGTCTGTCTGTCTGTCTGGCTGTGTGTGTGTATGCGTGTCAAGGCTTGCTTAGTGGGTGAAATAAACTGTTTAAGGACATAAACTTCATGTAGGACCCTGTATGGCCAGCTAAACCAGAGTCACTGCCAGCTGAAAGGGTGATTGAAGCAGTTTAATGGCATAAAATATGGCCATCCAAACCCTGATCAAAGTAATGGATTTCCTACGGCCAGCTACTATCTCCTAGGGCCAAAGAAGCAGTTGGTCTCAACACAATGTATTTAATTTAATTTAATTTAATTTAATTAATTTTATTTTATTTTGAAAGTAGGTTTATAAGGATCAATTTTCAGTAGACTTTTGTAGCAGTTTCCATGGCCTAGTGGGAAATACCAGAGATGGTGAGACCCTGGTCTGGAGGTTCAATCCTGGTCTGGGAGATACATGTAAGGTGTCCAATTAAACTTTTTCAATTCTCTTTTTACATCTCTTTGAAAAAAACTGAAAGACTGTTGAGAACCCCAATGTATATTTATTTTATTTTTTATTTTATTTTAATTTGATTAATTTAAAAACGTTGGAGAGATGTCTATTAATTCAATTTAATTTAATTATTTTATTTAATTAATTTATTTTATTTTGAAAGTAGCTTTATAAGTATTAATTTTCAGTAGATATTTGTAGCTGTTTTGGTGGCATAAGGTGTTAGCAAGTGAGCTGTTCGTTTTAAAGGCAAGTCAGTTTTATATATATATATTAGAAAGTGAACAAAACAAAATATAACTACTCCATTACCAAAGGTTTCTGGATCCCAGACAATATTAATATATGTCTGGATCGTTCATCAGACAGAGGTGTTATCTTAAGTAGTTATATTTTGTGTTGTTCACTTTCTAATTAAATAGCTCTGCTCTATACATAGAGCACTCTCTTTTCCTTTACTTTTTCTTCTGAATTACCTAACACACACACACACACACATATATATAGCATATTATATAACATGATATATATATATGTATGTAAAATGTAAACAGAAATAACAACACAATCGGTACAGTATATGGAAGGTATATATTAGGTTAAAACTTGATATAGCAGGAAGAGGGTCTTAACATATCGGACGCCAGTCCTTCATCAGAAGAAAGAATGAGAAATAAGATATATATATATCATCATCATCATCATCATTTTACGTCCGCTTTTCCCTGCTTGCAAGGGTAGGTTGGGTCCTATCCAGCACAGCATCTCTCCACTTGTCACGGTCCTTCGTCATCTCCTCCGTGAGCTTCAGCGATCTGAGGTCTGCTCTCACCACCTCCGCCCGTGTTTTTTGTGGTCTTCCTCTACTGCGTCTTCCTTCAACTGGGATTTCTTGGCACTTCTTTACCCAGCGGTCATCTTCCATGTGCATCACATGTCCATACCATCTCAGTCTTCTCTGTTGCACACCAAAACTTATCCCTCTTATACACAGTTTCTCTCTCAACTCATCTAATCAGGAGTAGCACCCGCAGAGTGAACCTGTCTATAGAATTCTTTCTGCCTTTCTTACTCTAAATATAAGTTTTAAAGAATTCCTCCTTCTTTAAATCCATCAACTAATGACCTCCACCCATCCCAATCACCACCCTCTCTTACCACCAGAAAAGATATAAATACCACCATATTACTTGGACAGCTGCTTCCTGATGATTTCTCCGGAATGAAACAGTTCTAGTCCTGTAGAAGCCTTTCTATATTAAATATTTATAATCTGCTATGTATTGAGTACCTTACTGTGGTTACCCCTGATTGAACCCGGGATTAACTTATATATATATATATATATATATATATATATATATATATATATATATATACACACACACAAAATAAAAAAATGACAACAATTAAATAAATGTTATCTATATTTATTCTTCTATTGAAAACATTAAAACATTGATCCCTATTAAAGATGATTATTGATCCAGCTCCAATATATCTTACAAGTGATTATTGATCCAGTCCTTGAAATATCCAACATCACTGAATGCATTGATTTCAAAATTACATCTGTATCCAAATGAGGTTACTCCAGCTAACACCATTTGACCATTTGAACTAGGACAGTAAAGTGGTCCACCAGAATCACCCTGTAACAACAACAACAAACAATATACAACTATATGTTACTGAAATCAATAGACATTATATAAACCTTGTTTATATATAGGGGTGAATTGGCAGTATCGTTAGAGGGTTGGATGCCATGCTTTACAGCATAGTTACGTCCCTTTCTGGTCTGAGTTGAAATCCCGTCGAGGTTAACTTTGCCTTTCATCCTTACGGGGTCTATAAAATAAAGTACCAGTAATGTACTGGGTAATTGCTGGCCTTGTGCCAAAAATAGAAAAAATTATATAAACCTTATTATATTTAGAGGTGGAGTCACATGGCCTAGTGGTAAGGGTGTTGGACTTATGATCATAATGTCGTGGGTTTGATTCCTGGGCTGCGTGTTGTCTTCTTGAGCAAAACACTTCATTTCATGTTGCTCCAGTATACTCAGCTGAAAATGAGTACCAGCAATAGCTGGAGCGTTTAACCCTATGATGGACTGGCATGCTGTCCAGGAGTTAGTCTTGTACTCTCAGTCACTTCACGCCATGAAACTGGGATAAGCACTGGTCAAACGAGTCTTCTGGCTTAAGACAGACTTTAGACTATATTCAGAGTGATACTGTGATCTCCAAACTACACACTCTATTGAATAATGTTGTTCCAAAGACCCTTTTGAGGAACCCCATTTCAGCTGCTTGTATTCCTTATCATATTCTGTCAGTCATTACCCAAGATTCATGGCCATAGGCAAGACTATCATCATCTCAATATATCAAATCAGGTTTTTTTCTTGGGCTACCATTTCTTGGGCTACATGTTATATGGCTCACACTGAGCCCTCAAACTGCCCTTTATACAACAGTAACACCTCCTAACACTGTAATAGAAACTTTTTAGATTTAAATCACATGAATTATAAAAATGCTAGGATTCTTTTGTTGTGGCACCAGCACTACCACATTACAGGGTGGACTGGGTACTTTTCTTTGAGGCACCAGTACTACCACTTTACAGGGTGGACTGGGTACTTTTCCTCATGGCACCAGTACTACCACTTTACAGGGTGGAGTCAGTGCTTTCCTTTGAGGCACTGGTACTGCCACCTTACAGTTAAATATCAATATAGTTATATTATTATCATTATTATTATTATTATTATGGCGGTGGATTGGCAGTATCGGTAGAGGGTCTGACGCTATGCTTTGACGCATAGAGTTACGGGTCGATAAAATAAAGTACCAGTCACGCACTGGGGTCGATTTAATAGACTTTCCCCTCCCCCAGAATTGCTCACCTTGTGCCTATATAAGAAATCATTATTATTATTATTATATCAATAGTAACGAACCTGGCAAGTTGATGCTCCACCTTTTCTGAAATCTCCGGCACAAAGAATTCCATCAGAAATTGTCATTCCAGAATTTTGCCGACAAACATCCAGGGGGACAGCTGAAAGGGCCACCTTGTATAGTTCGTCAGGGCTGTTTCCTTTAACTGAAAATGACAAAATAAAATCAATCAGTGACGTTTTACAAGGGTCAGCTGAACAAATCATACGCTAATTATAAAGGAGGAATGCTAGAGCTGTGAAATCTTGCATGACATTTAGTTTCAACTTTTCTTATTAACAACTGCATTGTTTCTTGTATTCTTCAACCCCCTCAATATATATATATATACATATACATATATATATATATATCTATATATATGTATGTATATGTATATATATATATATATATAATGAAGGAAATGTGGTAAGGAACCAGGTGGACCATAACGCACCAAAGTACTCAATACTTAGGGTAGTAGAGTGGGTAATAGGAACGAGTAGGACCCAGACGGCTGAGCTCAAGCCGTTTCGATGGCTAATTCTGGTCCAGAATTAGCCGTCGAAACGGCTTGAGCTCAGCCGTCGAGGTCCTACTCGTTCCTATATATATATATATATATATATATTTATTAAAATAACATTAAAATATTTGCTCCACGGTTCTTATATATTTGATATATATTTATCCTTATCGAGCCCTCTTTGGATTTTAGTCTTCAAATTTATTATTATTACTATTATTATTATTATTATTAATATATATATATATATATATATATATATATATATATGTAGGAGGTGAGTTTTATTGTAGTACAATAAAGCAATGCAAATATCGGATAAGAAGCACTCTACAGTTTGTAGGACTGGAGTATACATAATATATAAGAACAAAAGATGGTTAAAAGAGTTCCATGTATTTTATTATGCGCATTTCAAATATATTGTTCTTATATATATATATATATATATATATATAAATATATATATATATATTTACATATATATATATATATGTTATTCCGGGTTGAATCGGAGGTAACCACAGTAAGTAAGGTACTCAATACATAGCAGAGTATAACATTTTTAATATAGAAGAGCTTCTACAAGACTAGAACTGATGATTTCTCACGAATGAAACAGTTCTAGTCCTGTAGAAGCTCTTCTATATTAAAACATATATATATATATAACGAAAGAAGTGTGTTAAAAAACCAGGTGGACCATAACGCACCTGAGTACTTGATACTATGGGTAATAGAATGGGCTATTTTCATATATATATTTTTTTTTATCTGAGGTATTAGGAACAATTGATGATGTTTTATAGATACTTACAGCTGAAATCTCCCCATCCAGCAGCCATACATCTTCTTGTACCAAATGTTTCTCCTCGTTTGGCCATTGTTGCAAATTTGACACATTTATCTTGAAGGACTGGTTTGTCCAGGGTCAATATGGCAATGTCGTTCCCTTTAGATGGTAAAATATGACAAAAAATGTGAACAATAGAATCATTTTCTCTTTCTCTTTCTTCCACTCTCTCTCTCTCTCTCCTTCTTTTCTTCTCTTTCTTTCTATCTCTCTCCCTCTTTTCTTCTCTCTCTTTCTATCTCTCTCCCTCTTTTCTTCTCTCTCTTTCTATCCATTTCTCTATCCATTCTCCCCTCACATTTACAGGGTAGACTGGGTGCTTTTCATTGTGACACCAGCACCACCACCTTACAGACTGGACTGGGTGCATTTTATGATGGCATTACATGTACATTAACTTAGGTTTAACAGCTTTGATATATGTTTTTGACAACATGCTGGGCATATAGGCCCCTAGAGACAGGGGAAGCCCCTAGAGACATAGGAAAGACCCTAGAGATGGGGGAAAGTCCCTAGAGATGGGAGAAATAAAAGAGAGAGGAAGAAGAAGATAGTTGTAATAAAATGTAAAAGAACATAATGGTTGTGATACTCACTAATCACATATTTGCTATTTTCATATTGACTATGTTTTACAATGTTAGTTACTTTTCTTGATTGATCTCCAGGAGTCCATTTATGCTTGGAACCAATGTTAACATGGATCTTCCTCACATTTCCTTTCCTAAAATCAAACAGAATATTTATGGTTAGAGCCACTACATTTCTGAATTGAAGTAGGTGTAAAAACCGAAGTCGCTATCATCAATTTGGTATTCTTGCCAACCCTTACCTTTGATCATTAAACTTGGGAAATGACCGCAAGAATACAATTGAAATGCAAGTAGCTAAAATGGGGTTCCTTCAAAGGATCTCTGGAGTAATGTTACTCGATAAAATGCATAGTTCAGAGATCAGAGAGTCTCCAGGTTGAGTCACTACTTTTCCGAATTGAGAAATCACAACTCCGGTAGTATGGATGTGTGGTTAGAAAACACTGGATAGATTTTATGGGCAAATCCAACCGACAGGAGACCCAGGGATTGACCCCTAAAAGCAAGATGATTGGATAACATCCACGAGGTCGGCTGGTCTCACTTGGAGATCCAACCAGATCAGTTGGAGATGGTTGCTTCTGACAGGACCCACTGGAAGAAGTGTTTGAGGACTGTCCCCATCACCCTCTCACGAATAAGTGGGTGAAGAAGACTTTAATATTTTATTTCTAGGATAAAAATTACATCAAAATATCAGTTGGAGATGGTTGCTTCTAATAGAACCTGCTGGAAGAAGAAGAAAGACAAAACTAAAACATAGATTCCTACACTGTTCATATAGATCTAGGAGAACCTCAAAATGGAGTGAAGTAGAGAGGATTAAGTGATGGGTACTGTATTTTATCATTACTGAAAAAAAATGAACAGTAAAACAGCTTTTGGTGCGATTTTACTGCAATATTCATTACAAATATTTGCCAACCAAACATGTAGTATAAAGATGTGAAAGTGTAAATATATAAGTTAGAGAGTAGAAGTAGCTCCACACATACTGATAATATTAAGTTGTGATATCAGTTACATATATATGATATACTTACAGACAATGAGCTGCTGTCAATACATGTGTAGCATCAATCAAAGTACCTCCACATAGTCCTACAGACCTATCGGTGGGCTTGTTGAAAACTTGAAGGTGAACAATTGAGGGAAATTCACAGTTTTGTGCCGGAGAGCCATCAACAATTTGGGTGCCAGGTGCTAAAGGAAAATCACAAAAGAAATATTGTATATATTTATAGATAAATTATCCTGGAATACCAACAACAAATCTATTTTTTAAACATAAATTGGAATATTTTCATAAGTAATATGATTAAATTTTATCTCTGTTCTCGTTCTCTCTCTCTCTCTCTCTCTCTCTCTCTATATATATATATATATATATATATATATATATATATATATATATAGTGAGAAAATCTGCTCCGAACGATTTGCATGTGTCCGAAGGAACCTGCAGCCGTAGAATCAGCCAGATCCATGCAGTGATCATGTCTCGAGCTACCTGCCGGCGAAACAATTGTAACACGCAATAAAGTGAGTCCAGATGCATCACTGATTTTTCGTTTTTTTATACTATATATATATATATATACTGTATATATATATATATATATATATATGTGTGTGTGTGAGGCTTGGCTGAAAAGCTCAAAGACTGGCTGTGAAGAATTGATGGTAGGGCTGTTAAATCTTCCATGCATTAATTTCAATTTTTCTCATTAATATTAACTGCAATGTTTTTTCCCAGAGAATATGTTGAAAAATAAAGTTCATTTGGTCATTCCATGAGAGTACCTTGGTCTCCCTATCAACGTTTCAACTGATCCTAATATATATGTATGTGTGTGTGTGTTATGAAGAGCTGAAATGATACAATTATTTATTTATCGACAGAAGACATCAACATCACCTACCAGCAAAAGCTGAAGCAATCGTAAGAAGAAGGCAACACAGAGACAACATGGTGTTAATAGATGTGAAACTGTTTGTGTAGAAACACTAACTGATATCAGAGCTAAGGACAGTGGGGTTTTTATAACCAAGAGTTCTTAGGGAAGGCATAGGTTGTGAAAGAACAGCTGAAATTTTCCCTCATTATTTTAACAATATATGTAAAATGACTGCAAAATGTTTCATTGTAAAATAATTTATTTTGCACATGTAATGTATCTAATCAATATAATTTTACACTTTATAACTAAAGTCTTTTTACAATTTTTATCGAACGTTACTGCCATCTTTTGAGCGGTATTGCATATTTTGTATTAATATAGTTTTTGCATGGTTTTTGTAAGAATTCTACAATGAAAGCTGTCATATATTGTTTGACTCTATAGCATTATATTGTATAGATATCTCAATAGATGAGAACAGGTTCATATGTTAACTGCTAGTTTCAGTCATAACTATTTTTTATTTTCTCAACTGACCTAAAAGCTCCATGCTTCCTGAGATTCTCTAACACTACACCTAATCCCCCCCCCCCCATACACACGCACACATGTACATCATGACTCACACACTATTCACTTCCCTGACGTTTGTGCATTATTCTATGGGCGGTGGATTGGCAGTATCGGTAGAGGGTCGGACGCCATGCTTTCCAGCATAGTTACGTCCCTTTATGATCTGAGTTCAAATCCCGCCGAGGTTGACTTTGCCTTTCATCCTTACGGGGTCGATAAAATAAAGTATCAGTAATGCACTGGGTAATTGCTGGCCTTGTGCCTAAAGTAGAAAATTATTCTATGTACTATACATACACTTTTGGTGAGTTGTAGTACACAATAATTTCATTATTATTATTATTATAAATAAAGAAATCATTATTATTATTATTATTATTATTATTATTATTATTTCTGTACAATCAACAGTTCTCCAACACATTATTATTATAAATAAAGAAATCATTATTATTATTATTATTATTATTATTATTATTTCTGTAAAATCAACAGTTCTCCAACACAAATTACTCTATTTACTATATTCTCTGTTCCAGATGAGAAGCTGAGGCCATGCTGGGGCACTGCTTTGATTTAGTCATATCGACCCCCCATCCACCAATACTTATTTTTTTCAAATTTGGTAGTTATTTTAGTAATCCCTTTTTTGGCTGAATCCCTAAGACATACATATCTATGTATGTCTGCATGTATATATATAAATGTGTGTGTGTATGTATGTATAATATATATATGCATGTATGTATGTATATATATATATAATTATAAGTTTGAAGAACAGTCAGACAAAATATATCCAATTTTTCTCATCCTTAGTCCACAGAAATTAACCAGATAAATAATCATTTAAACGGAGCTAAGTTTAAAATCTAACTTTGAAGAAATAACTGATAAATGTTACAGACTATCCTCTGAATATATATATATATATATATTTCGGAGGTACTGTGCTGTTTTTTCAGTACGTCCTCATCAGATAAAATACATAAATTGATGTATGACATACCTCAACTGTGCTGATGATTCAATTCCAGTCTTGGCAGTGATATGACTGCCAAGACTGGAATTGAACCATCAAGACAGTTCAGGTATGTCATACATCAATTTATGTATTTTATCTGATGAGGACGTACTGAAAAAACAGCACAGTATCTCCGAAATATATATAATAAAATATATTTTGATTATGTGAATGTCTACATTTATTAATATTTTGAATTAATATTAATAACTCCAGAAAACTTCATTGTTGAGTGCTTCTAATCTATTGTAAAACTATATTCATTGATTAATCCATGAGCATTGTTTAACTTTTGGTTATATATATAGTATCTATTGATATTGATACAAGTAACAGGTAACTCTGGGTTTTAAGATCTAGTTATGACCAGCACTACAGACTGTACATGGTGGGTGGGGGTAGTGATACAAACCTACAAACCTTATCCTCGTTCACCAAGAGGCACCTATTAAAACAATATGATTTTTAATCTTTAGTTAAATAAAACCAATTTAAAAGTCAAAGGGAAATAAATCTTGATACATACATAAAGACCTGCAGGGTTACCTCCCTTTAATAGTAACTTTTTTTTTTTGCTTGCGATTTTTATTTTTTAGTTTGTGACACAATGACACCAAGTATCGATTTGGGCGCTCTGCCGGCTAAAAATACTTCAAAGGAAATATATATATGAATAAAATATGACGAAAAAATATACTCCCAACATATTCACTCGAATCATATTCACAAATCCTACTTTCTTTTTATTATTTTTGACTAAATATTACATTTTAAAAATATTTTGATGTAATATTTATCCTAGAAATAAAATATTAAAGTCTTCTTCACGCACTTATTCCTGAGAGGGTGATGGGGACAGAGTCCTCAAACACTCCTTCCAGTCAGTCCTGCCAGAAACAATCATCTCCAACTGATCCGGCTGGATCCCCAAGTGAGATCAGCCAAGCTCATAGAGGTTATCCAACCATACTGCTCGGTGTCTAGATCTGGGTAACCTGCTGGTTGGTTTTGCTAACCGCATGCCCATAGTATCAGAGCTGTGATCTCTCAATTTGGAAAAGTAGCGGCTCTACCTGGAGTGACTCTCTCATCTCCAAGCTACGCATTTTTTCCTGAGATATTCTAACCACATGATCATAGTATCAGAGCTGTGATCTCTCAATTTGGAAAATTAGTAGCTCTATTTGGAGTGACTCTTTGATATCTGAGCTAAAAATCTGTCCAGTGAATCTTTCCTGAGACATTCTAACCACATATCCATAGTACCAGAGCTGTCATCTCTCAATTCCGAGAAGTAGCAGCTCTACCTTGAGTGACTCTCTGATCTCTAATCTACAAATCTGTCCAGTGATTCTTTCCTAAGACATACTAACCACATGACTATAGTATCAGAGCTGTAATCTCTCAATTTAGAGAAGTAGCAGCTCTAACTAGAATGACTCTGTGATCTCTGAGCTACAAACCTGTCCAGCCATTCGTTCCTCAGACATTCTAACCACATGTCTGTAGTATTAGAGCTGTTATCTCTCAATTTGGAGAAGTAGCAGCTCTACCTTGAGTGACTCTCTGATATCTGAGCTACACACTCTTTCGAGTAACGGTACTCGAAAGACCCTTCAGTGTGTCCCAAAAAGCTGTGGGTAATCAAAGTGTGTATACATATTTGGGGGGACACTCTACATATATATATAGATATATGTTCTTTGCTTAAACTTTAATCTGTTATTTTAATAAATATATATATGTATATATATATATATATATAGAGAGAGAGAAACAGAGAGATAATTGTTTCTACTTTAGGCACAAGGCCAGCAATTACCCAGTGCATTACTGGTACTTTATTTTATCGACCCCGTAAGGATGAAAGGCAAAGTCAACCTCGGCTGGATTTGAACTCAGATCGTAAAGGGACGTAACTATGCTGGAAAGCATGACGTCCGACCCTCTACCGATACTGCCAATCCAGAGATAATATAGATGTATATGGACAGCCATAGTACATTATTTCCTATTGTAAAATACAAACCGGAAGTCTTAATCTAACGCAGAATATCATTTAATGTATTAATAACTATAAGGTACTAAATACGAGTATGTAAAATCTAAATATATTTTTTATAATGTTATTTTACAATTATATAATTAAATAATAATTTTTTTTAATGAAACCTGAATAAAATCGGGGGAGGAAGTATTTTTTTATTTTTTATTTTCTTCGTCAAAGAGGAAATCCTCGAGTGGAACTCTTTTGTGCTTTTAAGTATCTCATTAGTTATCTCCCCTTTTGTTGACATCCAACATTTTTGTGTCATTCGGGACAATCTTAACATTAACACTATCGCAAGCAAATTTCTACACACACACATATATAGATATATATATCTATAAATATATATTTATATATATATATTTATATATTGTAAATTATTATCTGGGGTTTTTCATCTCTAACTTTAAAGGTTTCTCTTCTCTTCATCCATTTCCTGTAAATCCCGTCTCCTCTCTCTGAAACAGTTTCTTTTTACCTGTTTCAATGCCGACATTTTGATCAGGTCACGGCTATATATATATATACCAGGCTTCTAGAAATCGAAGTAAAGCTGAGCTAACCTTTTATATTATTTTATATTATATTATATTGCTGCTGTTGTTGTTATGTTCTCCTTTTAAGAGCGACTCTACATCTGAAATGATTCTCTTTTCTGCCATTCGTGATGGTTTGGTATGTAAAATCGTTAAACCTTATTCTACATTCTCTGTCTTTATAATATATACATACATACACATTTATTTATATATATATATATACAGATACACACATATTTATATATGTGTGTGTGTGAATATAAGTGGTTCAGTAGATTCGTGGTTAATGTTTATATGCAATCATACATAAATATACGTATATACACACATAAACACATTTATACACACACACTCGTGTGTATATATATATATATATATATATACATTGAAATTATATATATATTGAAATATATGTAGAATTAAGATTATGTTTTAAGTATAACTTGATTGTTCTCTATATATTATACACACACACATTATATATATATATATATATTTATACATACACACGTGTATATATATATATATAGTTATGTAATAAACAACATATCAGATAGGGTTTGGTAAAAACCAGGCAGATCGTAATCCACCGGAGTACTCAATACTTAAGATAGAGTGGATAATATGAAACGGCTGGAGCTCAGCCGTCGGGATCCTGAATCTTTTCATACACACACACACACACATATATATATATATATATATATATATATATATATATATATATATATATATATTATACAGACAACATATATAGTACATTGTTAATAATTTCAAAAGAATGAAACTGTACTAGTCCTGTAGAAGTAATTTCTATATGAAATCAATCAGACAGATTGATAGATATTTGTCGATAATTTCGTGTATGATCATCCATGGAATCCTTATTCGTGAGATTTGTCTTCTCTTTAATCCTGTTTTCATAGTAGTAGTCCTTCCTTGGAAACCCTTTAAACTCTGTCGCTGAAGTAAACCACTCTCACTGTGTGTGTGTAAATATATATATATATATATATATTACTACCTTGATTAAATCTTAACCATTTAACATCTCAGGGTATGTCATGTATCATTATATTTTGTCTGATGAGGACGTACTGTTGTACATCCGAAATATGTATAATAAAATGTAATTGATCAAAAGAACATTTATTTTATTAATACTTATATTTTAATATATAAATATATAACGAAGGAAATGTGGTAAGGAACCAGGTGGACCATAACACACCAAGGTACTCAATACTTAGGGTAGTAGAGTGGGTAATAGGAACAAATATGACCTCGACGGCTATTTCTGTTCAGAAATAGCCGTCGAAACGGCTTGAGCTCTGCCGTCGGGGGTCATACTTGTTCCTCTATATATATATGTGTGTGTGTGAAAAGATTCATAACCCCGACACCTGAGCTCCGCCGTTTCGACAGCTAGATCAGAAATATATATATATATAGAGAGAGAGATATATCTATCTATCTATCCACATATCTGCCTATCTATCTGTATCTTTATATATATCTATCTATATATATGAGCGGAACAAGTAAAGATTAAACAATCTTTTAAATAAATTAAAATACGATTTAAATATTTACCTCTTCTACTGCCATTTTATTTAAAAGATTGTTTAATTTTTACTTGTTCCGCTCATATTTACAGTTCTGGTATCTCAAATTAGTACCATAGAACAACCACTATTATAGACACCATATATATTTCCGTGGGTACCTAGTACCTACTGAGATATCTATATCATTTATATATATATATATATATATATATATACACACACACACTCAATGCATGCATGTTCGGTTCTCTCTAATATATATATCAAAGGAAAATGTTTCATCATTCGAACAGATAAATTATATTATTTCCTTTTTACCTTATTCCGTCAAAATTTATTTATTTGAATATTTTTTTAATTAACTGTTTTATTATCCAGGGTGTCCCCCAAAAATGTATACACATTTTGATTACCTGTACAAGCAATATTTATTAGAATGCACAGCATTTCCCCCAAAATAAAATGATCTACAGATATAATTCAATTGTATGTTATCACTCAAAAATGTTTACATAATT
The DNA here is from genome assembly GCA_964016885.1 of Eledone cirrhosa. Lineage (NCBI taxonomy): Eukaryota > Metazoa > Mollusca > Cephalopoda > Octopoda > Eledonidae > Eledone > Eledone cirrhosa. Next base: position 20,468,603 of record OZ024761.1, read on the forward strand.
GAAATAATTGTTTCTACATAATTGAAATGCATATAAAACAGAATTTATTTTAATGCGTTTTTAAAAGATTTTCTTGTGTGTACATTTTTTTGGGATACCCTGTGTGTGTATATATATCGGCTCTATCTGGAGTGACTCTGATCTCCAAGCTACAAATCTGTCCAGCGATTCTTCCCTGAGACATTCTAACCACATGCCCGTAATAGCGGAGCTGTGGTCTCTCAATTTGGAGAAGTAGCAGCTCTACCTGGAGTGACTCTCTGATCTCTGAGCTATAAATCTGTCTAGTGGCTCTACCTGGAGTAACTCTCTGATCTCTGAGCTATAAATCTGTTTAGTAGTTCTACCTAGAGTGACTCTCTGATCTCTGAGCTATAAATCTGTCCAGTGGCTCTCCCTGGAGTGACTCTCTGAGCTACAAATCTGTCTAGTAGCTCTACCTGGAGTGACTCTGAGCTATAAATCTGTCCAGTGGCTCTACCTGGAGTGACTCTGATCTCTGAGCTATAAATCTGACCAGTGGCTCTACCTGGAGTGACTCTGAGCTATAAATCTGACCAGTGGCTCTACCTGGAGTGACTCTCTGAGCTATAAATCTGTCTAGTGGCTCCACCTGGAGTGACTCTGATCTCCGAGCTATGCAAAAGTGCTAATATTTCTTATAATTTTATTTGTTTGCAGGCTTTACTTGAAAGAGTACCACTACCAACATCACCATCACTACCACAGCAGCACAACGGCCACCACCAATACTACAACTATTCCTACCTGTTTATATGAAGGAGGAGGAGGAGGAGATACTATCTGAGGGAGAAGAGGAGGAGGTAGAAGCTGAGGGGTTGGAATTAGAATTGGTTGCTACATTGTTTTCAAAATGAAAATCCTTCCTCGTTGCCATTTGCTGATGAAGAAAGGAAGATGATGAAGCCATGTTCCTTTCGACAACAACATCAACATTATTTAATATCCGAGACTATTTACAAATAACTTCAAGACATGTGGCAAAGCTTTTGAAAAGAAAAAAATAACAAAAAAAAAACCAACAAACAAGAATAATAGCAAAGAGAAGAAAAAAAGGGAAGGAAACCTTATTTAAATTTTATTTTAATAATTTATTTAATTTGCTATTTTTCCCCCTTTTTCTCTTCAATTTAGTTGAAATATTTACCCTGGCCCCACTTTCATTATCTAATAATTAATCTTAATTTATCATAATTTTAGGGTTTTTTTTCTGTTTAGTAGTGATCCCTTTAATGTCTAAAAAAAAAAAGCTTCCTCCTCCCACAAAAAAAATCCTCCCCCATCTCTCTCTGTGAACCCAAGACCTTTATCATCATCATCTTCGTTTAACGTCCATCTTCCACGCTAGCATGGGTTTATTTTATTTTTGTACACAAACAAACATGTAAAAAAAGCAGACAGTAGGCTTAAGAGGAAGAAGAAGAAAGCTTTGGATTGTTGAAGTTGTATGATTACATCTGATATCATATATACCTCTCTTCCTCCTCCTCAGTACATGAGACAGAGAGAGAGTGTGTCAGAATCAGTGAGAGAGAGATGGTATGATATAAAATTTTAGATATCAACCTGCTACATGCTACATATCACTGAGCTAGTCAGTTTAAAATACTTTTGAAGTTGTATGGTTATATCTCGTATCATATATACCTCTTCCTCCTGAGTTCATGAGACAGAGAGAGACAGCGATAGTGTACGACCCAGAGAGTGTGTGTGACAGAACTAGTGAGAGAGCGTAAGATGGTATGATATGAAATTTTAGATATCAACCAGCCACACGCTACATATCACTGGATATCACACACCACTGACCCAGTTAGCTCAAAGTACTTTTGAACAATTCTTCTTTGCATAGAAGACCAAAGAACTACCGTGACACTGACGTTGTTTGTTTTTTGGCAACTATAGTGATATATATATACACACACACACACATATATATGTGTGCAAAAGGTAAACAGAAATAACAAAGCAAACAACACAGTACAATGAAGAAATATATTAATTTTACGCTTGATAATATTTACACACACACAGATCTTTATATGTATTTAAATGAAATGAAAGCATTCAGTTGACACATTCTATATATATGTATATATATATACACACACACACACCTATATATGTATTTATAAGGTTCATTTCACAAATTCTGAATATATATACACTTACACACACATACTTATATATGTATTTAAATGAAATCAAAGTTGTTCAGTTGATCCACTCTCGTACCAAGTTCAGTTAAACCCCAAATCCCTTAAACTGAAACACCACCACATAAAACAACTGATTATGAAACACACTGGTTGATGTGATTCACTATTGATCAAGGCAAAATGTCTGTGGATCAAACTAGAATGCCTATGGATCAAACCAGAATGACTATGGATCAAACTAAAATGCCTATGGATCAAACTAGAATGACTATGGATCAAACTAAAATGTCAGAGTTGATACCTATTAAATCGTTTCGATGTGAGACATGTAGCTCAACTTTTGCTACTGAATATCTTATGAAAAGACATGCCACAATCCATTCTGACAAGAAGCCATTTCAATGTGACCTCTGCCCCCTGTCTTTCTCCCAAAACAGTGACCTTGTGAAGCACCGACGTGTCCATACGGGTGAGAAACCCTTCGAATGTGATGTTTGTCCTGCTGCATTTTCACGCAACACTTCCCTCAAGCTGCACAAAATGATCCACTCCGGCGACAAGCCGTTCCCGTGCCCTGTCACATCCTGCACCTCAGCTTTTTCTACTCAGCACCTACTCCAGAGACACGCCATGATTCACTCTGGTATCAGGCCACATCAATGTGACCTGTGTCCTGCTGCCTTCATTCAGCGCAGTGACCTCTCAAAACACCACAAGACACACACTGGAGAAAAAGACTTCCTCTGCGACCTCTGCTCTGCGGCTTTCTCCCGTCGCAGCTCACTCAAACTGCACCGCATGTACCATACAGGAGAGAAGCCCTACGTATGTCCGTTCTGCGGTTCAGGCTTTATTACACACAGCCTGCTCAATCGACACAGGCTTCTCCATGCTGGGGTCAAACCATATTCTTGTGATTTGTGTGATGCGGCGTTTGCCCAGAACAGTGACCTCGTTAAACACGGTCGGGTCCACACTGGCGAAAGGCCTTTTAAATGCACAACCTGTCCAGCTGCTTTTTCTCGCAGACATTCCTTGAAGCAACACCATGCAATCCACAATGGTGAGAAACCACTCAAGTGTGAAGACTGCGGGGTTGCCTTCACCACACAGAGTCTGCTAAAACGCCATCGCAAAATTCATTTGGGAATTAAACCTTTCAAATGCCCTCTTTGTCCTGCAGCATTTATACAACGAAGCGACCTGAAGAAGCACAACCAAGTACATACTGGCATTAAAGCTTTCCATTGTTCTGAATGTGGGTCCTCGTTCTCTCGAAGCAGCTCTCTCAAAGAACATATTACAATCCACACAGGGATTCGCCCATTCAAATGCCAAGTGTGTAACGCGGCGTTTGCAACACAGAGTTTCCTGAGAAGACATTTTAAAATCCACACGAATCCGTGCCAGTCCAACAACTCCACCAACATCTGTTGCGATGCTCTCTTAACTAACAATGTCCTCCAAAGTGTCGGAGCCCCAACAGGTCAAATTATAAAGCAAACCAGCAACCCTCAGTTGGGTGAAGAGTTTTAAACTGCTGGCAATAACGTCTCTTATGTATGTGTGAAATTATAACACTCCTTAAATTCTACATGCCAGCGTCGGTGAATGTTTTCCTGGCTGTGTTATGCAAGACTGTACTTTCAATGGTTTTTACATAACCATAGCTTAATGCTAAAGCTTCTTTTATTGTCCTGTTGTCCTGGTGGTAGGAGGAGGTAAGTGGGGTAACAAAAACACTTTGAAATATTCTACAGTGCAGAGTTGAGTCGGAGTCATTGTATGTGTGCACCTTGAAACACCTGTCTTCAGAGTCGTTGCACCTGTGCACCATGAAACACCTGTCTTCATGTTTATTTAACTGTTAAGCATTTACATTACCTTATATTTACTATTATATTTCCATGGTAAAGGTTTTACCTCACATAATATCGAATCTATGAGATTTTAATATTATTTATTTTGAGAACAATACCTTAACATCAGTATGAGTGGCCAGTTACAGCTGGTTTGAACAGAAGAGGTGAAAGAATTCTGGCCGGATATGGTCGGTTTAAATGCTAAAGGGTTAAGTGTAAATCTGCTGTCCCCTTCAAAATCTACAGTAAGCAGCATGGATCCATGCCATTGTGTATTTGCCTCATGTTTCTCTGGTCCTTGGAAGCAGAACCTCAATTGAGGGACACATTTACAGGAGTTATTACTTCGGAAATTGGGATTACCATTTTTTTTTTTTTTTTTGCCAGTAACAACTGATCTGGTTTGTTGTATAGAGAAAAACAAGACTTTCGTAGATTGAAATTTCCCCTAAAAACATTGATTCATCCCGAAGGTCAGTGGCGGATTGGCCAGGTCGTCAGCTTGCTTGATGACAAGTGGGACCCTCTATGGAGGGCAGAGGGCCAATGAAAAAAAACTTTGCTTTCAAAGAAAATATCAGAAGTCTTAGAGAATGAATAAACATGATGATGATGAAATACCTAGAATACCACCTGATGTGACTGTTATAAAATATTTACTGTTTTGTCTTGTCTGATGACTGAGTAAACAGGTGAAACTCCTCAGGGACAGGACTCATCACTTTGCCATAATAAAGAAATATATAAATATATATATACAGGGTGAGGTAAAAGTTGTGCACCATTGAAATAATTTATCAAAAGTAATAAAATGTTGTTGGTTTGAAGCATTGTATATATTATATAATGTGGAAAGAGATAGAAGGCTAAACAATGTAAAATGTACAATAAGATAAAGGTAATGTAAAAGTAAGTTACCTGATAATCTTTGTTTTTGTTGTTTCATCCTAATATTCCGGACTTCCCTTCTTCAGAGTGTCAGCAACTTTAAGAGAAAAATGTTTCAGTTTCTTCTTTTTGGGATTAAATTTAAATTTTATTAAAAGTCTAATAATTACACGTGAAATTTTTAAAACATGATTAATTAATTAACCCTGTATGGTGTGTGACTTTTACCTCACCCTGTATATATAATGTCGATACACTGCCTGTGATGAGTGATCAGACCTACTGTTAAAGTTCCTAGCGAAGATGACTGGACACAAAATTATTGTACATATACACATGTACATGCACACTCACAAACACACACACACACACACACACACACACACACACACACACACATATATATATTGTGTGTGAAAGACCAAAGCTAATTACTACTATTTTGTGGATGTGTATCCTTCACAAAGGCCTTTTTTATTGAAGAGGGTCAGAAATTCTTAATATATTCTATAATCCGTAATTTTACTTTACAATTTTACGGTCGATTGCATAGACCGAAATAGGGAGGACTTTTGGAAAATTTTATTTATTCGATATAAAAATTAAATGATAGTATTGTAGTTATGGTTGGCTCCCGTTGTCTCCTGGCAACCAATATCTTTAGAAACAGTCCACAACTGCCCAACATCATCCCCTTAAAACACTCTCTCTCTTCCAGTCAGCCCAGATAGACATAAAATTCGATGTATCCCTTACAGTTAACTCTAACAATACAAAACCCTTATACCCCCAAAAAAACTCTTTCTTCCAATCAACCCAGATAAGCATAAAACCCTATCTCTAATAGATATCAACCCCGAACAGTCTATCCCTTACAGTCAGCTCTAACAGACATAAAACCTTGAGAAAAAAAACTCTCTTCTGGTCAGCCCTAACACCGTAAAGTACAATATATCTATTACAGTCAGCCCTGACAACATAAAATGCGCTGCGATGATGTAGGGCAACACAACAAACATGTATAGACCACAGCTGACTGGGCCTACACTGCAACAACACCACCACCAACAGCAAACAAATCTATAGACCACATCTAGTCGTTTAACTTGACTAATTTCAAACCTCTGTCATCACAGCTGACTGTGGGAGTTACACAACAAACAGATGTATAGACCACAGCTGACTGGGAGTTACACAACAAACAGATGTATAGACCACAGCTGACTGTGGGAGTTACACAACAAACAGCTCTATATCTGACCAGGAGGTAGATAATGAACTTAAATTCTAACAAACTGTCCCTCAGTAAGAATATAAATATATAATATGGAAAACGAAGAATCAGTGATGTATCGGAACACACTTTAACATATTACAATTGTTTCTCCAGCGAACAGCTTGAGGTGCGATCTGTTTGTGGATTGAACCTGACTCTGGATTTGCAAGTTCCTCAGATACATCCAGTGATTTTGAAGCAAATCTATATATAAACGAATTAGGATTAAATTAAATTAAAATAAAATAAACTGTAAAATCAATGAAGAAAGTCACAGGATGTGGTTCTGTGTGTAAATTATTTTACAAGGCAACTGAAAACTTGACTTCCAGACCCCCTCACCATCATGTCTCCACCCCAAACAACTTGTAAATCTCTGTACTTTGTTCTTCAGCAACAAACACTTCATTCAACGCAGGATTTCCACCTGAACAGCTTCCTTACCTGTATCGTTAATGCTTATCAAATCATGTGGCTTTAATTTTCATTATTTTTATTGTTATTATTATTATTACTTTTCGTCTTTACTGGGTCGCTAAAATAAAATACCAGTAATGCACTGGGTCGATTTGATCAACTTTCTCCCTCCTCCCCTTAAAATTGTTGGCCCTTGTGTCTAAATCAGAAAACCTTTATTATTATTGTTATTGTGGCAGTGGATTGGCAGAACCGGTAGAGCGTCGGACACCATGCTTTGCAGCAGAGAGTTATGGTCTGAGTTCAAATCCCGCCGAGGTTAACTTTGCCTTTCATCCTTACGGGGTCGATAAAATAAAGTACCAGTAATGCACTGGGGTAATTGCTGGCCTTGTGCCAAAAGTAAAAGAACAATTATTATTATTGTTGTTATGGCAGTGGATTGGCAGAATCAGTAGAGCGTCGGACAACATGCTGTGAGGCATGGAGTTCTGTCCCTTTGCGTTCTGTGTTGAAATCATGCCAAGGTTAGCACTGCCTTTTATCCTTACAGGGTTCGATGAAATAAAGTACCAGTAATACACTTTCCCCTTCCCCCCAAAGTTGTTGACCTTGTGTCAAATGTAGAAACAGTTATTATTTAAGCCCTGCAACTGTTGTTATCTGTTCTGTGGACAGTTGGTGCATCATTTCGTCACTTTCTTTGGCTTTCCTTCACATTCTCTGCATATATATGTATACATGTATATATATATATATATATACACATCTATATATATATATATATATATTTATATACATATATACACATATATAATATAGTATAATATATATACACTCACACATTATATACATATTTATATACATATATATAATATAGTATAATATATAGTATATATATATACACACACATCTTTATATATATATATATGTATGTATATACATACACACACATCTATATATAATATATATATTTGCCAGGTGGTGCTATTAAGTTAGATATGGCCGAAACCTATCAAAGTTATATATATATATATATATATACACACATATCTATATATTATATACACATATATTATATATATATATATATACATTGCCCGGACTTGTGCCTCGGAAGGGAACTTTCTCGGTGCAAATCCCACGGTCATTCATGACCGTAGGGGCATCTTTACCCTATATACGTATATCCATATACACACACATATATTATATATATATATATATATATATATATATATATATATATATATACACACACACACATATATATATCCAATACTGAAATCTTCACTATGAGGTGAAACATGCCTCCTCACTTCCTGTTTCTTTATAACCTAAAGAATTGCTATAAACTTGTTCCTCAAAATGTATTTTTTGTGTATAAGATGATGTTGAACAAATCATTATATACAAGAACAATCAAATGCATGCTTTGTTTATATGTATATGTATGTACACGTGTGTGTATATATGTATGTTTGTGTGTGTATATGTCAATGCATATATATATATTATATATATTATATAAAATTGTGTTTTGAAATGGCATCTACAGTTTTGTCTTTGCATCTCTAGAATTGTAAGTAAAGCAAATATGAACAAACATTGTCTTTTTGTTTTCTTTTTTTTCTCATAAATTACATTAATTATTCATGTTATATATATATACAGGGTGTATGTGGGTATGTATACATAAATGTGTGTGTATATATACAGGGTGCGGATGATATTTGTTCACAATTTTCAACTGCTAATTTTATGCAAATTTATTTTACTTCTGTTGTCACTCTTGTCTTCATAAAAATAGTTACTATCATCATCATCATCATCATCATCATGACTATATTTCCATTATTTATTTTCATAATAATTGATTATGAATAATTTTGAACCTCCAAATTTGTGGAAGAGACATGGAGTTCTTCTTGGAATCCGCGCTGGGAAGTCAAATAAGACCACAAGATCAACTCCCAGAACAACAGGTGGCTCGCTGTCTCATCCAAAGACATGCCCAGAGTCATGCAGACAAAGTTTCCAGCGACAACATTGGTCTTAGGTGTCGTCAACAGTCAAGGTGACGTCATGCCACCTCACTTCTTCCCTGAGGGCCTCAAGCTGAACACCGATGGCTACATCCGCGTTCTGAGCACGGTAGTAAAGCCCTGGATCGACCAGGTAGCTGCAGGTAGGCCGTATGTGTGGCAGCAAGACTCAGCGCCCTGCCATACCAGCCGAAAGCCCTAAGCCCGGCTCTCAGAGAACTTCGTCGACCACACTTCACCTGACATCTGGCTTCCCAGCTCGTCTGACTGCAACCTGCTCGATTTCTTTGTGTGGGGCGCAGTGGAACGAGACACCAACAGATCTAGCTGCAATACGAAAGTCATTTGAAGGCCAGGATCACAAGTGCCTTTAGGGGCCTAAGTCGGGGGACAGTGACGAAGGCCTGTAGCCGGTTCCAAGGCCGTCATCAAAGCCAATGGTGGGTTTATCGAATGAGATCGAAAGAACAAGTCATGAAGACAAACTAACCCAAGTTTGATAAATAAATCTTAAAAAATAAAACTACTGTGTTACTTTTTCCTAGACAGTAATCTTGCGAAAAAATATCGTCCACACCCTGTATATATATATATATATATATATCAAACATGTCAACCTCAAAAAGCCCAAACAGGTACCATGAAAAAAAGTGCCCCAAAGTGGGGTGATTTTACATAATGAAAGCTATACCCATTTTTACAAGAGGAGACATCTCTCGCCTACCTCAAAGTAGGTGGAAGGTGTCCCCATCGGATGAGGAGAGTTGACAGGTCTGATACGTGTATATAGGCCCAGGGAAGTTTGGGATGAGGTGATAAAAGCTGACCTTGCACAATTGCACCTCTCTAAGGTGATGATAAGACCGTGACCTCTGGTGCAGTAATACAGAAGACCTGCCTTCTCAGAAGCTGTGGCTTACATCTAGTATGCACCATCTTCTCTCCCACCCTCCACCCAAGTCCCTAATCTACACCATAGAGCGGTCAACCTGGAGCTACAGCAATAAGCACCAAGTCCACACTGTGAAGTAGTTGTGTAAGTGACACAACAAAAAGCACCCAGTGGACTTGAGCAATGTGAAATAAAGTGTCTTGTTCAAGGTCATAGTGGAATGTAATAATGTGAAATAAAGTGTCTTGCTCAAGGTCATAATGGACTGGAGCCCAATGAAGCAAAGTGTCTTGCTCAAGGACACAGTAGACTGGAGCAATGAGAAATAAAGTGTCTTGTTCAAGGACACAGTGGACTGTAGTAAAGTGTCTTATTCAAGGACACAGTAGACTGGAGCAACGTGAAATAAAGTGTCTTGTTCAAGGACACAGTAGACTGGAGCAATGTGAAGTAAAGTGTCTTGCTTAAGGTCACAATGTAACGCCATCAAATATTATTTATTAGTTCAGAATACTAAAATGTTTGCTCGATAAATAACGAAGACATTTTTTAAAATGCCAGCTTGAGTAAAAAAAAAAAAAATACTATGGAATAGCTAATTACCTCCCTTGTTTATATCTAAGTGGTGACAAATCAGCCGCTAGAGGTCAGTGAATGTATATTTTGAGCCGTAGTCCTCTTGCTGGTTACACTGATTGCTAGAAACAGCAGCCAGCGCATTTAGCTGCTATTACGTCTTACTGTCGTGGAAAAAATAAAGGACAGATTAGGTGATATATATATATACAGGGCCGTCTTAACGCTGGG
>OZ024761.1:20491469-20513969 GCA_964016885.1 Eledone cirrhosa
ATATATACATATATATATATATATACATATATATATACATATATATATACATATATATATACATATATATATACATATATATATACATATATATATACATATATATATACATATATATATACATATATATATACATATATATATACATATATATATACATATATACATATATATATATATATATATATATATACATATATATATATATATATATATATATACATATATATATATATATATATACATATATATATATATATATATATATACATATATATATACACATATGTATGTATGTATATATAAACTCAAACTCACAAGTTGACAGACGGAGACCATTAAACAGTTATATACATATACACACTCACATATATACACATACACATATATACAGACTCACACATACTTATACATACACACACATATACACACTTGACTGTTTATATATATATTTTTCTGCATTCTTCAAAACAAACCTTTCTCTCCATACATACATACCAAAAAATGGTAACAACAATAAACCCAACCCAGAATTATTTAAAGAATAATATTTGCTAATTACATAAGGAATTGGTTGGGTCTATATATTATCTGTGATTCTTGAATATTAACCATTTTCCGACCATATTTTAACCCTTTACCATTTACATTACTCTATATATACTATTGTATTTTCACAGTAAAGGCTTTACCTCACATAATACCTCACATAACATTTACATTACTCTATATATACTATTGTATTTTCACAGTAAAGGCTTTACCTCACATAATACCTCACATAACATTTACATTACTCTATATATACTATTGTATTTTCACAGTAAAGGCTTTACCTCACATAATACCTCACATAACATTTACATTACTCTATATATACTATTGTATTTTCACAGTCAAGGCTTTACCTCACATAATATCTCACATAACATTTACATAACTCTATATATACTATTGTATTTTCACAGTAAAGGCTTTACCTCACATAATACCTCACATAACATTTACATTACTCTATATATACTATTGTATTTTCACAGTCAAGGCTTTACCTCACATAATATCTCACATAACATTTACATTACTCTATATATACTATTGTATTTTCACAGTAAAGGCTTTACCTCACATAATATCTCACATAACATTTACACTACTCTATATATACTATTGTATTTTCACAGTCAAGGCTTTACCTCACATAATATCTCACATAACATTTACATTACTCTATATATACTATTGTATTTTCACAGTAAAGGCTTTACCTCACATAATATCTCACATAACATTTACATTACTCTATATATATACTATTGTATTTTCACAGTAAAGGCTTTACCTCACATAATATCTCACATAACATTTACACTACTCTATATATACTATTGTATGGGGGGATTGGCCGTAGAATCTGTAGAGCGTTGGACATGCTGTATGGTAGAGTTACGGCTCTTTACGATCTGAGTTCAAATCCCACCGAGGTTAACTTTGCCTTTCATCCTTATGGGAGTCGATAAAATAAAGTACCAGTAACGTACTAGGGTCAATTTAATTATGAAAAAAAGTACCCTGTGAGGTGTTGGTGCCAGGACAAAAAGCACCTGGTCTATAACATTATAGGAGCTATTACTACTAGGTTTCTGTCTATATAACATCATAGGAGCTATCACTACTAGGTTTCTGTCTATATAACATTATAGGAGCTATCACTACTAGGTTTCTGTCTATATAACATCATAGGAGCTGTCACTACTAGGTTTCCATATATATAACAACATAGGAGCTATCACTACTAGGTTTCTGTCTATATAACATCATAGGAGCTGTCACTACTAGGTTTCCATATATATAACAACATAGGAGCTATCACTACTAGGTTTCCATATATATAACAACATAGGAGCTATCACTACTAGGTTTCTGTCTATATAACATCATAGGAGCTATCACTACTAGGTTTCCATATATATAACAACATAGGAGCTATCACTACTAGGTTTCTGTCTATATAACATCATAGGAGCTATCACTACTAGGTTTCCATATATATAACAACATAGGAGCTATCACTACTAGGTTTCTGTCTATATAACATCATAGGAGCTATCACTACTAGGTTTCCATATATATAACAACATAGGAGCTATCACTACTAGGTTTCTGTCTATATAACATCATAGGAGCTGTCACTACTAGGTTTCCATATATATAACAACATAGGAGCTATCACTACTAGGTTTCCATATATATAACAACATAGGAGCTATCACTACTAGGTTTCTGTCTATATAACATCATAGGAGCTATCACTACTAGGTTTCCATATATATAACAACATAGGAGCTATCACTACTAGGTTTCTGTCTATATAACATCATAGGAGCTATTGTTGTTTGGTTTCCAAATATATCTAGTTTCACTTTTGTCAAACATCCCCCCTCCCCCGTAATATAGCTTTGTTTTGAGTTAATGACAGCTGATGTCATCTGCTTTATATATGTATGTATGTATATATATGTACGTATGTCTATGTCTATATATGTATGTATATATATATATATATGTACGTATGTTTGTGTGTATATGTATGTATATATATATATGTACGTTTGTCTGTCTATAAATATATATATATATATACCAGCCAGGTACACACACACACACACACACACATATATATATATATATATATATATATATATATATATATATATATATATATATATATATATACATTTATATATAGTACTAATTGCGACTGATTAGACACTTGGCTACTTTAGTCTTTGCTAAGTTAGTTGGAAGAAATGATAGCCCTGTTGTGAACACATCTAGTCAAGCCTTCGCTACCAGTTACTGCTACCACCCAAAGCTGTTGGACTTTTAACTTTTAACATCCTGTACCACAGGAAATCACATTAACATGGCTTGGATGGGACCTTTTGAATCAGTCTTTTACTGCCATTTCTTCTTCCTGGCACCAAATGTTTTAGTTGCTTTGTACCCCATATAGGGATATGGTGTCAACATCATCATCGTTTAACTCTTTAGCATTTAAACCGGCTGTATCTGGCCAGAATTCTTTCCTCTTTTTGAAGCCAGCCGTAACCAGCAGCTCACACAGGCATTAAGATATTATTCTTAAAAGTCTTCAAAATCTCCCAGATTAAGTAAAATAATTATGTGAGATAAAGCTGTTCCCATGAATATACAATAGTAAATATAGAGTAATGTAAATGATAAAAGGTTAATGTCCATTTTCCACGCTAGCATGGGTTTGACGAGTTGTCCTGTTGTGAGAGAAGTCAGATCAGGTGACCATGTCTTGCTCACACAGAAATGATTTTGGCTTGGTTTCTACAACTGGATGCCCTTCCTAATGCCAACTACATTTACACTGAGTACTGGTGCTTTTGTCGTGACACCTACCTGACCACTTTACAGCGTGGACTGGATGTTTTTTGTCGTGACACCTACATGACCACTTTACAGTGTGGACTGGGTGCTTTTTGTCGTGACACCTACATGACCACTTTACAGTGTGAACTGGGTGCTTTTTGTTGTGACACATACGTGACCACTTTACAATGTGGCCTGGGTGATTTTTGTTGTGACACCTACACAACTTTACAGTGTGGACTGAGTGCTTTTTGTCATGACACCTACATGACCACTTTACAGTGTGGACTGGGTGCCTTTTGTTGTGACACCTACATGACCACTTTACAGTGTGAACTGGGTACTTTTTGTGACACCTACATGACCACTTTACAGTGTGAACTGGGTACTTTTTGTGACACCTACATGACCACTTTACAGTGTGGACTGGGTACTTTTTGTGACACCTACATGACCACTTTACAGTGTGAACTGGGTACTTTTTGTTGTGACACCTACATGACCACTTTATAGTGAGTGCTGGATACTTTTTGTTGTGACACCTACACTACCACTTTACAATGTGGACTGGGTGCTTTTTGTCATGTCTCCTACATGACCACTTTACAATATGGACTGGGTGCTTTTTGTTGTGACACCTACATGACCACTTTACAGTGTGGACTGGGTGCTTTTTGTCGTGACACCTACATGACCACTTTACAATGTGGTCTGGGTGCTTTTTGTCATGACACCTACACAACTTTACAGTGTGAACTGAGTGCTTTTTGTTGTGACACCTACATGACCACTTTACAGTGTAGTCTGGGTGCTTTTTGTCATGACACCTACACAACTTTACAGTGTGGACTGAGTGCTTTTTGTTGTGACACCTATATGACCACTTTACAGTGTGGTCTGGGTGCTTTTTGTCATGACACCTACATGACCACTTTACAGTGTGGACTGGGTGCTTTTTGTCATGTCATCTACACAACTTTACAGTGTGGACTGGGTGCTTTTTGTCATGACACCTACATGACCACTTTACAGTGTGGACGTAAAATGGTGATGATGATGATGATATCAACCTCGAGAGGATGAAAGGCAAAGTTGACCTCAGTGGGATTTAAACTCAGAAAGCAACAGAGAGAGCCAGAACAATTACCACAAGGCATCCTACCCGACATTCTAACGACTCTGCCAATTTGACACCTTAGTTTAATTAGAAGCCAAAGATAGGAACAACAAAACAAAAAATACAAAACAAAAAGAAACACACACACACACACACACACACACACACACACACACAAAAGCAAATTGGCATTTGTCTTGAAATAACTGAAATGAATTGGAAGAAGTCTTAGAAAGTTGTCTTCTTGACATTTTCAGTTAATGTCAACCAATAGATTGTAGAGTTATTGGTAAATATAGTTCTATAATTGTAGAGTTATTGGTTAATATAGTTCTATAATTGTAGAGTTATTGGTTAATATAGTTCTGTGATTGTAGAGTTATTGGTTAATATAGTTCTATAATTGTAGAGTTATTGGTTAATATAGTTCTATAATTGTAGAGTTATTGGTTAATATAGTTCTATAATTGTAGAGTTATTGGTTAATATAGTTCTGTGATTGTAGAGTTATTGGTTAATATAGTTCTATAATTGTAGAGTTATTGGTTAATATAGTTCTATAATTGTAGAGTTATTGGTTAATATAGTTCTATAATTGTAGAGTTATTGGTTAATATAGTTCTATAATTGTAGAGTTATTGGTTAATATAGTTCTGTGATTGTAGAGTTATTGGTTAATATAGTTCTGTGATTGTAGAGTTATTGGTTAATATAGTTCTGTGGTTGTAGAGTTATTGGTAAAATATAGTTCTGTGATTGTAGAGTTATTGGTAAATATAGTTCTGTGATTGTAGAGTTATTGGTAAAATATAGTTCTGTGATTGTAGAGTTATTGGTAAAATATAGTTCTGTGATTGTAGAGTTATTGGTTAATATAGTTCTATAATTGTAGAGTTATTGGTTAATATAGTTCTGTGGTTGTAGAGTTATTGGTTAATATAGTTCTGTGGTTGTAGAGTTATTGGTTAATATAGTTCTGTGGTTGTAGAAATTTTGGTAAATATATTTCTGTGATTGTAGAGTTATTGGTAAATATATTTCTCTATATATAGAGGAAAAATAAATCCCAGTGTTAGACTAGTATTTATTTTATCAACCCTAAATGGTTAAATGAGATATAGAGGAAGAATCAACCCCAGTACTCGACTGGTACTTTTTTATCAACCCGAAAGTGATGAAAGACAAAGTTGACCTCGAAAGAATTTAAATCCAAAGTACGGAGACTTGGAATGAATTCTGCGAAGCATTCTGTCCGATATTCTAATAACTAATAACTGGATATATAGGACAATATATATATATATATATATATATATATATATATATATATATATATATATATATATTGTATATATATATATATATATCTATATATCTATTGTATATATATATAAGCTTGTATATACAATATTGGTGTGGGATAGTTATGTATAGACTGTGATATTAAGATACCATATGGGATAGCATAATTCTATTGGTGGTGGTGTGGGTGGTGGTGATGTTGGGGTGGTGGTGATGTTGGGGTGTGAGAGGGGTGATGTTAGGGTGTGTGAGAGGTGGTGATGGTGGTGTTGGGGTGTGTGAGTGGTGGTGGTGTTGGGGTGTGTGAGAGGTGCTGTTGGGGTGTGTGAGAGGTGGTGGTGGTGGTGTTGGGGTGTGTGAGAGATGGTGGTGGTGTTGGGATGTGTGAGAGGTGCTGTTGGGGTGAGTGAGAGGTGGTGGTGGTGTTGGGGTGAGTGAGAGGTGGTGGTGGTGTTGGGGTGAGTGAGAGGTGGTGGTGGTGTTGGGATGTGTGAGGTGGTGTTGGGGTGTGTGAGGTGATGGTGGTGGTGTGTGAGAGGTGGCAGTGGTGGTGGTGGTGTGTGTGAGTGGTGGTGTGTGTGTGAGTGCTGGTGGTGGTGTTGGTGTGTGTGAGAGGTGGTGGTGATGTGTGTGAGAGGTGGTGGTGATGTGTGTGAGAGGTGGTGGTGGTGGTGGTGGTGTGTGTGAGAAGTGGTGGTGGTGGTATGTCTGTCCCGCAACATATTGGAGTCAGTTACACAACGGAAATGTTTGGCTGTGTGTGTATAGTGTAGGTGGAGTGTGTGTGTGATGGTGTAGTTTGTGTATGTGTATATGCATGTATATGTGTGTGTGTGTGGTATGTGTATATATATATGTGCGTGTGTGTGGTATATACTGTGTGATATTAACATACCATATGGGACAACAGAACTGTAGCAGTGGTGGTGGTAGTGGTAGTGGTAGTGGTGGGGGGTGGTAGTAGTAGTGGTAGTGGTGGGGGTGGGGGTAGTAGTGGTAGTGGTGGGGGTGGGGTGGTAGTGGTAGTGGTGGGGTGGCAGTAGTAGTGTTGGGGGGGGTAGTGGTAGTGGTGGGGGGAGTGGTGTGGGTGGTGGTGGTGGGGGTGGGGTGGTAGTAGTGGTAGTGGTGGTGGGGGTGGTAGTAGTGGTAGTGGTAGGGGTGGTAGTAGTGGTAGTGGTGGGGGTGGTAGTAGTGGTAGTGGTGGGGGTGGGGTGGTAGTGGTAGTGGTGGTGGGGGTGGTGGGGTATCATATTGGAATCAATGACAAATGCTTGGTAGTGTTTGTATCTGTCTGTCCGTCTGTCTGTCTGCCTGTCAGTCTGTCTGTCTGTCTGTCTGTCCGTCTGTCTGTCAGTCTGTCTGCCTGTCTGTCTGTCTGTCTGTCTGTGTGTTGCAGAGTGAAAATGAAGATGGTGATTGCCGTAAGTTTATCATGTCCAGTGTCTGTGTGTGGGAGAGAGAGAGAGAGAGAGAGAGAGAGAGAGAGCGTGTGTGTGTGTCCATCTGTCAGTGTGTGTGTAAGAGAGAGAGAGAGCGTGTGTGTGGGAGAGAGAGAGCGTGTGTGTGTGTGTGTAAGAGAGAGAGAGAGCATGTGTGTGTGTGTCTGTGTGTGGGAGAGAGAGAGAGAGAGCATGTGTGTGTGTGTGTGTGTCCATCTGTCAGTGTGTGTGTAAGAGAGAGAGAGAGAGCGTGTGTGTGGGAGAGAGAGAGCGTGTGTGTGTGTGTGTAAGAGAGAGAGAGAGCATGTGTGTGTGTGTCTGTGTGTGGGAGAGAGAGAGAGCATGTGTGTGTGTGTGTGTGTGTCCATCTGTCAGTGTGTGTGTAAGAGAGAGAGAGAGAGAGCATGTGTGTTTGTGTGTGTGTGTGTCCATCTGTCAGTGTGTGTGTATAAGAGACAGTGTGTGTGAGGGAGAGAGTGTGTGTGTGAGAGGGAGAGAGTGTGTGTGTGTCCATCTGTCAGTGTGTGTGAGAGAGAGAGAGAGAGAGAGAGAGAGAGAGCATGTGTGTGTGTGAGAGGGAGAGAGAGAGAACCAAGATGGTGACTGTCATAGTTTATCATGTCCAGTCTGTAATCATGTTCTCATCATGTGATAAGTTGCGTAGGAAGCAACAGGAGTGAATATCAGCCATGACAAGATATACATACATATATATATATATATATATATATATATATATATATATATATATATATATGTAGATAAATCTACCAAGAGTTTACGGTAGTGTCCAATCCGTATGAAGAACTCAATGTATTCCGGATATCATGGAAAGAAGAGATGTAATGAAAAATCACTTTCGGTGAAAGATAAACGGAATACAGAGTCAAGATAAAATATTAAACAAATAATGAATAAAACAATGAAACAGTTCCTTATATTAAACAAAAAAAGTTCATTATTTAACGATCGTTTCTAGGATATATATGTGTTAGAATTGGCATGCATATTCAACAGATCTATGTACAAAATTATACAAAATTATACAAACTATCAAGATTAAATATACATACCAAACACACATATATGCCGTCTTCAAAAATATATGTGTGTTTGGTATGTATATTTAATCTTGATAGTTTGTATAATTTTGTATAATTTTGTACATAGATCTGTTGAATATGCATGCCAATTCTAACACATATATATCCTAGAAACGATCGTTAAATAATGAACTTTTTTTGTTTAATATAAGGAACTGTTTCATTGTTTTATTCATTATTTGTTTAATATTTTATATATATATATATATATATATATATATATATATATATATATATATATATATATATATATATGGAGGCACATGGCTTAGTGGTTAGAGCATTGGCCTTACAATCGAAAGGTTGTGAGTTCAATTCTCAGACCGGGTGATGTGTTGTTTCCTTGAGCAAGACACTTTATTTCACATTGCTCCAGTTTACTCAGCTGTCCCTATCATTCCAGCAGTCCCTATCATTCCACTGCAAAGTGGTCGTGGAGGTGCCACGGCAAAAAAGCACCCAGCACTCACTGTAAATGAGGTTCGTGTTAGGAAGGGCATCCAGCTGTAGAAACCAAGCCAGAATCAGTTCCCGTCCCACCCTTGCAAGCAGGGAAAAGTGGACATAAAATGAAAAATATATTTATATATATATATATATATATATATATATATATATACAATATATTAATAAATGGAAACTATATTTATAAAACCATATTTATTTTATTATACATATTTCAAGGGCAATCAAGGCAAATTATGGTGCGCTTTCATCAGATAAAATACAAATTTGTTTTATAAATAAATATTGACCCGGAAAAAAAGACAACCTTAACGGTTGGAGCTTCCTGTATATTTACTCCACTAAACTGTTGAGTGCTTTATATCAGTTATAAAAATTTTTAAATTAAATATATCCTCTGCATATATATATATATGTATATATATGTATGTATGTATATATATATGTATGTATGTGTCTGTGTATATATACATATGTATGTGTCTATGTGTGTGTATATGTGTATATATATATATGTATGTGTCTGTGTGTGTGTATATATATATGTATATAGATGTGTTTGTGTCTGTGTGTGTGTATATATATATATATGCATTCTTGCCCCCCCCCCTCTCTATGTATATATGCATATGTATATGTATATATATATATACATACACGTATATATATATATGCATAAATATATATATATATATATACACAGTCACCCAACCAAGCTTGCCTCAAGTGGGACAACTCCCGTCTAACCCATGCTAGCGTGGAAGATAGACGTTAAACGATGATGATGATGATATATATACATATATGCATTATCTATAAACTGCGTTTATATATGCATTATATGTATATATGTATATATATATATATATATATATATATATATATATATATATATATCCAGTAGGCATCTCTAACAAAATACACCCCGTCCCGCCACCACCCCCACCCCATCCACACCACCCCGTTCTATGTAAAGTTATGTTGGTGCCGCGCCATCCAGGCCGAAACAAATGAGATCGTGTAGGTGTCACGACAAAAAAACACACAGTCCACGCTGTAATGTGGCCGTGTAGGCAACACGGTAAAAACCTCCCAGACCCACACTGTAAATGTGGTTGGTGTTAGGAAGGGCATCCAACTGTAGAAAACCTGCCAGACAGTCCTATGCGAGCAAGACAATCACTCTTGCCTCAAGTGGGACTACCCCCGTCCAAACCCATGCAAGCGTGGAACACGGACGTTAAACGTTGATGATGATGATGATGATATACAGAGAGTGACCTGGTGGTGGAACAGCACAGTAGATAAGGCCATTAGAGACAAAAGACTAGCATGGAAGGCTTGGTAAAAGGGTGGGAGTAGGGAAGGATATACAGCCGCTAAGAGAGAAGCTAGACGTCAGGTGTACTTAGCACGCAGGGAGGCTGAAAGTAGGAGGTTTGCCAATGTTCTGCGACGGGAAGATCAGAGGCGTGCGGTGTTCCACATTGCAAGGCAGTGTGTCAATGCAAAGCAGGATGTTGTTGGAGATAAATGTGTCCGGAGTGATGTTGGTGTACTTAGTGTCACGAATGATCAGAAAAAGGAGGCCTGGAAATGTCATTATGAGAGACTGATGAATGGGAGAGAGAGAAATTACCCTCAGTAGATCCAATAGAGGGACCAGCTATTGAGATTGGTGAATATAGGGTCCAAGAGCCAATTAAGGAAATAAAAAATGGTAAGGCTGCTGGACCATCGGGAATAGTTGCTGAAGGCATCAGGGGACGTAGGCACTAAACTGGTTGCACGCATCATCAATCAGGCTATATATGGTAGTGTAATACCCAAAGACTGGTGCAACAGTATTCTCATAAATTGCTACAAAGGTAAAGGGGATGCTCTGGAGAGGAGCAATTATAGGGGTATAAAACTGATGGATCAGGTTATGAAAGTGGCAGAAAGGATATTAGCACAACTAATTAGAGAAAGGGTCAAACTAGATGAGATGCAGTTTGGTTTTGTGCCTTGGAAGAGTACAACAGATCCCCTCTTCTTCGTGAGACAATTACAAGAGAGCTTCTTAGAGAAAAATAAGCCACTATACTTAGCCTTTGTTGACCTAGAGAAGGCCTTTGATAGCGTACCCCGATCTGTCATCGGGTGGTCCCTAAGGAAACTAGGTGTTGAGGAATGGCTGGTGAGGACAGTGCAAACTTTGTACAGAGGTACTGTCAGTAAAGTCAGAGTAGGAATGGAGTTTAGTGAGGAATTCCAGGTACAAGTAAGAGTACATCAAGGTTCGGTCCTCAGCCCGCTCTTGTTCATTATAGTCCTCCAAGCCATAACAGAGGAGTTTAAGACTGGCTGTCCCTGGGAACTTCTCTATGCTGACGATCTGGTTCTTATAGCAGAATCAGTAGAGGAGCTAGAGAATAAATTCTGGCTATGGAAACAGCAGTTGGAAGCAAGAGGACTGAGAGTGAACCTAGCTAAGACAAAAGTATTGATGAGTAGAAAAGAGGACAAAACTCTGATTCCGTCAGGGAAATGGCCATGTTCGATGTGCAGAAAAGGAACTGGCATAAATTCCATAAAATGCACACAATGCAGATCCTGGGTACACAAGAGATGTAGCGGGATAGCAGGCAAACTAACAGGTAGGGAGAAATACGTATGCAGTACATGTACAGGGAAATTAGACAGTAGAAGTCGCATTGATAGACACATTTTTCAAATGCAGGAGGGCGCTATAGAAGTGGTGGATAGCTTCCAGTACCTCGGAGATCAGATTAGCATGGGAGGGGGTGTTCCGAGGCCATAGTATCTAGAATAAGGACGGGTTGGAAGAAGTTTAGGGAGCTGCTTCCTCTGCTGACGAAGAACGGTTTCTCCCTGCATACGAAAGGCCGGTTATATGATGCCTGTGTGAGGAGCGAGATGCTGCATGGTAGTGAGACATGGGCAGCAACTGCAAAGGATATGCGACGGCTGGAGAGAAATGAGACAAGCATGCTCCGTTGGATGTTCAATGTCAATGTGCGTGAATGACCCAGCATGAATGTGTTGAGAGAGAAACTGTGTCTGAGAGGGATAGAATGTAGTGTGAGAGAGGAGACTCAGGTGGTATGGACATGTGATGCGCATGGAGGATGACCGATGGGTGAAGAAGTGCCAGGAAATGCCAGTTGAAGGAAGACATGGTAGAGGAAGACCACGAAAAACATGGGCGGAGGTGGTGAGAGCAGACCTCAGATTGCTGAAGCTCACGGTGGAGATGACGAAGGACTGTGACAAGTGGAGAGATGTTGTGCTGAATAAGACCCGTCCCACCCTTGCGAGCAGGGAAAAGCGGACGTAAAATGAGGATGATGATGATGATTATATATAAGGAATATATAGCAATTGCGTCTATATTTATTTACAAACACACGCATACCTATATATACATACACACACACTACGCATATATATATATATACATACACACACCATCCATATATATATATATACATACACACCACCCATATATATATATACACACATATACACCCATATATATATATATAGATACACACCACCCATATATATATATATATATATATACACACATACACCACCAATATATATATATATATACACACATATACACCACCAATATATATATATATACACATATACACCACCCATTATATATATATATATATATACACATATACACCACCCATATATATATATATATATATACACACACATATACACCTATATATATATATATATATATATACATATATATGGTGGCTGCCAACTCGTTTTCGAGTACGGCCACTACTTTATATCCATGTAGGAGAACTCCTACCGATGCGCTGAACGAGTGTGACTTTTTAGTCCAGCCAGCGACTTGAAAACTCTGGTACAAACACTACACTGGTGACAATTATTGACACACAGTGCTGGGCCCATGGTACCATGTGACGACAAGTGCAGAGAGATCTCCAGATATAAAGCAATGCCTGTGCCGTGAAGCTTTTATAGTGAGTAAAGGCACTGCACAAAGCCAGTCCCACTCTCTTAACCAAGATGATATTTACCAAAAAGAAGAACAAGTCAACATCATTGGATACCATCAGAGCTGCAGGTGTTATATCAGAGTTTTCCTTCTCCTAGAATTCTGCCTTGACAAAGGCTAAGGGGTCATCTCTCCCAGTGATTTTGGATGGCCATTGACTCATATACACCCATATATACACACACACGTCACAAGTGTATCAGTGTTGACACTGTACATCACGTGTGTTTATAGATTGTCAAGTCAGAAACTGTCGTGAGGTTTGCCTTCCAAAGGGCATCTATTATTATTGACAGTAAACGGTAGAGCGTCGGACGCCATGCTTTACAGCATAGAGTTATGGCCCTTTACGGTCTGAATTCAAATCCCACTGCGGCTAACTTTGCCTTTCATCCTTACGGGGTCAATAAAATAAAGTACCAGTAATGCACTGGGCTCGATATAATCGACTTTCCCCTCCCCCAAAATTGATGGCCTTGTGCCAATATAAGAAACCATTATTAGAGAGAGAAGGGCGGTGGATTGGCAGCAGAATTGGTAGAGCATCGGACATCTTTTGTAGCATAGAGTTACGTCCCTTGCCATTCTGAGTTCAAATCCCGCCGAGGTTAACTTTGCCTTTCATCCTTACGGGGTCGATAAAATAAAGTACCAGTAATGCACTGAGTTATTGCTGGCCTTGTGCCTAAAGTAGAAACGTTGTTGTTGTTGTTTTATTTGTCACAAGGGTATTAAACAAGGGTACATAAAGTGTCTTATGGCTGGTGAATTGGCAGAATCGGTAGAGTGTCGAACAGCCTGCTTCACGGCATAGAGTTATTGCTCTTTATGTTTTGAGTTCAAATCCTGCCGAGGTTAGCTTTGTCTTTCATCCTTACGGGGTCAATAAAATAAAGTACCAGTAATACACTGGTGTCGATTTAATTGACTTTCTCCCCTCCCCTCAAATTGTTGGCCTTGTGCCTCAATCAGAAACCGGAAGGGACAGGTGTCACTGGGCCCAGGTGGGGGGAGGGGTTCTGTAGGTCTGAGGGAGATAGTGCCTACGTTCCACATTGTTGTGACTCTACCACAGCTCTGTTGTTCAGTGGTTCGACTGAGGGAAGATAACTGCATCTTCACTTGAGCCTCTTTGTCGTTGGTTCAATACTACTACTACTATTACTACTACCACTATTACTACTACTACCACTACTGCTACTATTACTACTGCTATTACTACCACTGCTACTACTACTATTACTACTATTACTACTACCACTATTACTACTACTACCACTATTACTACTACTACTACTAGTACCACTACTACTACTATTACTACTGCTACTACTACCACTGCTACTACTACTACTATTACCACTATTACTACTACCACTACTACCTCTACTACTACTACCACTGCTACTACTACTACGACTATTACTACTACCACTATTACTACTACCATTACTACTACTACTACCACTGCTACTACTACCACCACTACTACTACCACTAGCACCACCATCACTACTACTACTATCACTACTACTGCTACCACCACCACTACTACTACTACTATTGCTACTACCACCACTACTACTACTATTGCTGCTACTACTACTACTATTACTAACAACAACAACAACGATAATAATAATGATAAATTAAAAAAATTAATGAATTACTTTGTTACCAGATGTTTTGGCCCAAAGGTCATTTCTGTTGTCCACTGTTTTACACTTTAAAACAAAACACATTATATATCATATCACACATGCCAACTGGTGCCATCTGCTTTCCATCTGCTAAAAATATTCTTAAACATATTTTTCTGCTGTGTTGTAACATCCAAAGTCCAAGATGTGATTTATTACCTTTTCCTTCTCATCTTTCTCGTAGTTGATAAAATCGATGCTGAGTTTGATAGTTTAACCCTTTAGCATTTACCTTACTCTATGTATACTATTGTATTTTCACAGTGAAGGCTTTACCTCACATAATATCTCACATAACATTTACATTACTCTATATATACTATTGTATTTTCACAGTAAAGGCTTTACCTCACATAATACCTCACATAACATTTACATTACTCTATATATACGATGTTGTTTTGTTAGAAGCCATCATTATTGTGAAAGGTAAGAGCAGTAAATGTTTCCATTGGTCTTTCCAATTGCTGATACTAACCACCAGTCATAACTCCTGGCAGAGTTATATTACTAAATCAATTCAAATTGTTGATTATTTACAAACCTAATTAAAAAACCATAAAAGCAGTGTCTTTCATTATAAACATGACAATGAAAGGGTTAATATATAATCAATATATCTACTGCCATATTCAGTTCCCCTGTGTTGACAGCTTATGTCCTGTATTATTACGTAAAGACAGGATGTTTATGAGAGGGGGACATATTCTGGTCAACACCTAGTTACTGCTGTAAAAATAAGGATGATTATGACCGAGGGACGTATTCTAGCTAGCACCTAGTTACTTCATAGTGGAGTTCAAGATGTTTATATCTGAGGGACGTATTGTAGTTAACACCTAGTTACTGCTGTAAACACAAGGATGTTTATGTCTGAGAGACATATTCTGGCCAACACCTAGTAACTTTATAACAGGGTTTAGGAAGTTTATGTCCGAGGGTCTTATCCTAGGTAGCACCTAGTTACTCCATAACGGTGTTCAGGATGTTTATGGCAGGGGAACATGCTCTAGTTAACACCTAACGCTGTTCAGGATGTTTATAACCTAGTTAACGCATAACGTGGTTTATGAACGTGTGTATGTATCTATATGTATGAATGTATGCGTGTGCATATGTACGAATGTGTCTGTATATATTTATGAACGCGCGCGTGTGTATGTATATGTGTGTTTGTATATGTATAAATGTGTGTGTATTATTATCACAAATCTAAAATACGATTTTAAAAATGTTGACCTCAATATAACAGCTTTCTGGTCTGTTAACCTCATCTTTGGAGATGAAACATTTATTTTTATTATTATTTTTGTTATTTAATATTTACATAATAAACATGTAGTGTAATCGGAGTGGGGTGGTGTGTAGTGTGGGGTGAGGATCTGTAATCTTATGAAAAACAACTCAACTCAGACAATCAGACGTTTAAAGTTGACCTTGTTTCGTTTCAGATCACGAAAGTAAGGGAGATAAATGTGTAATAGATAGTTTGAAACGTAACATTGACCCAATCAACACAGCCTTGTGTAATAGTCTACCATAAGTACTTGAGTATAAGTGGCTTTGAATATAAGGTGAACCCCCAATATTTTATGTCAGAGAAATGGGCAAAAAATCCAAACTTTATTTTTGTAAAATTTGAAGTTTGTGAAAAATCATCAAAATATTGATTCCAAATATTAGTTAACCCTATTTCTACGATTGATTGATTTTTTTTCTTTTGATTACATATTCCTCGGCTTATATTTGAGTATAAACAGTGTGTGTGTGTATATAGGAGTCGATCGACTTTCGTCTAATCAGACCGAGGGATCAATGTTTCCCTTGGTCTTACCAATTTCTAATACTATCTATTGGTCGCAACTCCAGGTAGAAGGAACATGAAATAAAGTGTCTTGCTCAAGGACACAACACATCGCCTGGTCCAGAAATCAAACTCATAACCTCACAATTGCGAATCCAGTTCTCTAACCACTCAGCCACATGCTATATATATATATAAGAAATTTAATATAGAAATGGCTTCTACAAGACTAGAATTGTTTCATTCAAAGGAAATCATCAGGAAAGCCATTTTTATATTAAATTTGTTGTTTGCAATCTACTAATGTATTGAGTACCTTACTGTGGTTACCCTCCATTGAACCTGGGACTCACACACACACACATATATATATATAGTATATGTTGGGTTGTATTGGAGTTTACCAATATATGTCCTGGTAAAGATTATAGAAGCTCTATGATACTCAG
Source organism: Eledone cirrhosa (assembly GCA_964016885.1). Taxonomy (NCBI): domain Eukaryota; kingdom Metazoa; phylum Mollusca; class Cephalopoda; order Octopoda; family Eledonidae; genus Eledone; species Eledone cirrhosa. The sequence continues at coordinate 20,508,299 of OZ024761.1, forward strand.
TATCCATGGTCCAGCAGTAACCGACAAAGGCTGAGGGAGATTTTAGCTGCAGTAGATTCTGCTATAGACTGTTATGGCCCGGACTACAGAGCTCAAGATTAAATAAATTGAAAATATATATATATATATCATCATCATCATCATTTTATGTCCGCTCTTCCCTGCTCGCAAAGGTGAGACGGGTCTTATTCAGCACAGCATCTCTCCACTTGTCACGGTCCTTCGTCATCTCCACCGTGAGCTTCAGCGATTTGAGATCTGCTCACACCACCTCCGCCCATGTTTTTCGTGGTCTACCTCTACCACGTATATATATATATATATATATATATATATATATATATAGGAAAAAGTATGACCCCGACGGCAGAGCTCAAGCCATTTCGACGGCTATTTCTGGTGCGTTATGGTCCATCTGGTTCCTTACCACAATTCCTTCGTTATATATATATATAGTTGTATGGTTGCATGAAAAATGCGTCTGTAGGCGGTATGCCGGTTGAGCAGTCGATGCTCGCGCAGAGCAGAGTATAATATAAGGATAAGGAAAACAAGGATTCAGTGCTGCATCATAACATTTAATAACATATTACATATGTTTCACTATTGATCAGCTCGAGGCAAGGTTTGAACACAGAATCGGAGACAAACTCATATACTAAACATCTGACGACCTTTCAATTACAGTCAGGTTTGATCTATAATAGATCTTGCCTCGAGCTGATCGATAGAGAAACATAGGTAATATGTTATTAAATATGTTATCATGCAACACTGAATCCTTGTTCCTTATCATTATAATATATATATATATATATATATATATATATATATCCCCTCCCTCTGCTAAGTGGTCGTGGGGGTGCCACAGCAAAAAAGCACCCAGCCCACACTGTAAAGTGGACGTGGAGGCGCCACGGAAATAAAGCACCCAGCACTCACTGTAAATGAGGTTGGTGTTAGGAAAGGCATTCAGCTGTAAAAATCAAGCCAGAATCATTTCCCGTATGAACAAGACAAGGTCAGCCGACTGGACACTGCCCACAACAGGACAACCGGTCTAACCCATGCTAGCATGGAAGAACGGATGTAAAACGGTGATGATGATATATATATAATGCTTTATATACACTATATATCCTCCAATATAAGTTGACCCCGCTATTTTATGTCTGAGAAATGGACCAATACTGAAGTTGGTGCATTCCTGCATTACTGCACCAATTTCTGTTCTACAAATGAAATAATTCCTTCAGCAATAATATCCTAAATTCTATGAAGGATGATTCTAAATAGCTGGGTTCATATGAAATGACCTCACAAACACCATTTTCCTATACAGAGTGCAACGGAATGGACAGTTTTCAATAAATTAGATGAGATTTGGACATTTGATTCCAATCAATCCTTTAAAATCAATATATTTTCAGCTTCTATTGAACCCACCTGTGAGAAACCTCACCACCTCCTATAAGACCTCACCACCTCCTATAAGACCTCACCACCTCCTATAAGACCTCACCACCTCCTATAAGACCTCACCACCTCCTATAAGACCTCACCTCCTCCTATAAGACCTCACCACCTCCTATAAGACCTCACCACCTCCTATAAGACCTCACCTCCTCCTATAAGACCTCACCACCTCCTATAAGACCTTACCACCTCCTATAAGACCTTACCACCTCCTATAAGACCTCACCTCCTCCTATAAGACCTCACCTCCTCCTATAAGACCTCACCACCTCCTATAAGACCTCACCTCCTCCTATAAGACCTCACCACCACTACTGTTGGGGTGGTGGTGGTGGTGGTCTGTTCCTACCTCTGGACACACACTCTCTCTCTGTCTCCCTCTATATCTCTACCTACCCCCTCTCCACCCATCCCTTTATATCTCCCCCCTCTTTCCATCAATCTCTACCTCCCCCTTTCTCTCTACCTGGCCCTCTCAATCTCTCCCTCTTTACCTCCTCCTCTTTCCATCTTCTATCTTACTATAACTCCACCTCTCTCTCTCTCTCTCTCTCTCTCTCTCTCTCTCTCTCTCTCTCTCTCTCCTCCCTGGTATGTCATCAAGGCGTCCCTAAGACACCATCAGGAGTTACTGGCCCTTGGAGTTCAGTGAGATAAAAAAAAGATGAGTTACACGTCCATACATCATACACAGTCTATAATTTGATTTTTATTTCAAGTAAATTTTCAACATAGATCGTCTGCTTGCATACAAACTGGGAGGTCATGACAGGACTGTCTACGACTCCAGCAGGAGTTATTGGCCCTTGGAATTTAGTGAGATGCAATAGACATTAGCATTGTGTTGCGTTGGGAAGTTTATTGATGCTGGGAGTTATCAGTCAGAATTGATTACCAGTTTCTGTGCTGGCAGATGATGTATGATGTGTCTGAAAGTGTTGCTGAGTTTGTGATCAATGGATGGCTACCTGATGGCTAGCCACACGCATCAACGCATGTACATACACACACAAACACACACACACACACACATATATATATATATATAAAGTGCAAACACGCATACATACACATATATATATACAAGTACAAACACATACAACACATACAAACATTTATATATATATATATAGGTACAAACATAGATTCATGCAGGCGCGCGCGCGCACACACACACACACACACACACACATATACACACAGGTACAGACACATATAGGGGAACACACACACACACACACACATGCAGGCATACATCATCAGATCAGACCAAGGAAACAATGTCTCCATTGGTCTTTCCATTACTGATACTGTCTGACAGTCACAACACCTGACATTGTTTCCTTGGTCTGATCTGATGATCAGCTCCTTTCTTCTGCCAGGTGTTGTGACTGCCAGACAGTATCAGTAATGGAAAAACCAATGGAAACATTGTTGCCTTGGTCTGATCTGATGATCAGCTCCTTTCTTCTGCCAGGTGTTGTGACTGCCAGACAGTATCAGTAATGGAAAGACCAATGGAAACATTGTTGCCTTGGTCTGATCTGATGATCAGCTCCTTTCTTCTGCCAGGTGTTGTGACTGCCAGACAGTATCAGTAATGGAAAGACCAATTGAAACATTATTTCCTTGGTCTGATCTTTTTTAGTCCATGGGGGACATTATAGATAATTCAATGTCTAATCATTGTGAGGAGTGAATGGCTATTCTTTTTAGCTATATAGGGGACCATATACATACAGGCTCTTCTAGCCTTCTACATCTGTACCAATGGCTGTTATTTTCAGCAATTCAAGTGACCTATTACATACAAGCCCTCCTAACCTTTCCATCTGTACCAAAGGGTGTTATTTCTACCAGTTTAAATGACCATACCCATACAGGCCCTCCTAGTTTGCCCTCTTCGCCTGTATTTAAATATTTCTTAAAGATGTCCAACACCATTTTAAAACAAAATTGTTATATCTGCCAGCAATATATATATATATTGCTATGGCAACAGAGATCAATATTACTGTATATATATATATATATATATAAATATATATATATATATATATATATATAACCCATGCTAGCATGGAAAAATGGACGTTAAACGGTGGTGATGATGGTGGTGGTGTGTTATTGTCCTATTGATCAAACTTTCTGTTCTATTGAAAATCTCATCTGTTTATCTGCCAGCATCTCTCTCTCTCTCTCTCTCTCTCTCTCTCTCTCTCTCTCTCTATTGTCTGACTTCCTGTTCTCTCTCTCTCTCTCTCTCTCTCACTCTCTACTGTCTGACTTCCTGTTCTCTCTCTCTCTCTCTCTTCTTTCCGTCTGACTTCCTGTTGTCTTTCTCTCACACTCTCTCTCTCACTCTTTAGCTTTCTCACTAACTCCCTGCTTTCTGTCTCTCTTTCCTCCTCTCTCTCTCTCTTTTGACTTCTTGTTCTCTTTTTTCCCCTCTCTCTGCCTTCCTACTCTCTCTCTCTCTCTCTCTACCTTCCTACTCTCTCTACCTTCCTACTCTCTCTGCCTTCCTACTCTCTCTGCCTTCCTACTCTCTCTGCCTTCCTACTCTCTCTGCCTTCCTACTCTCTCTCTACATTCCTACTCTCTCTCTCTACCTTCCTACTCTCTCTCTACATTCCTACTCTCTCTCTCTACCTTCCTACTCTCTCTCTCTACCTTCCTACTCTCTCTCTCTCTCTCTACCTTCCTACTCTCTCTCTCTCTCTCTACCTTCCTACTCTCTCTCTCTCTCTCTACCTTCCTACTCTCTCTCTCTGAGATAATAGAATGAAAAATGATAATTAATCCAATCCAGCCCCTCCCTGATCCTGCTTCACCAGTTCAGTGTGTCTCCATGTGGCAGAGAAACCCACACCTGACAAACATCCCACATGTGTCACATGTGGTTCTCAATGTAGAGGATATGCGAAGGTTGCAAAGTACTGAGACTAACATGCTTTGCTGGAAAGATATTGATTTTAAATCTGGTTTTAACAGGAATTAGATGTCATGTGGAAGAGAGAGGACTGTGCTGGTACAGACATGTGATGTGTATATGTTTATAGATGATGATTGCTGGAGAGAAGTGTCGGGAGTTTTAAGTGGAAGGAGGTTGAAAAAGAGTAAAACCAGCGCTATCTTTTCACAGACTGGACTGGGGGCTTTTTGTTGTGGCACCAGTACTACCACTTTACAAAGTGGACAGGGGGCTTTTTGTTGTGGCACCAGTACTACCACTTTACAAGGTGGACAGGGGGCTTTTTGTTGTGGCACCAGTACTACCACTTTACAAGGTGGACAGGGGGCTTTTTGTTGTGGCACCAGTACTACCACTTTACAAGGTGGACGGGGGGCTTTTTGTTGTGGCACCAGTACTACCACTTTACAAGGTGGATGGGAGGCTTTTTGTTGTGGCACCAGTACTACCACTTCACAAGGTGGACTGGGGGCTTTTTGTTGTGGCACCAGTACTATCACTTTGTAAGGTGGACTGGGGGCTTTTTGTTGTGGCACCAGTACTACCACTTTACAAGGTGGACTGGGTGCTTTTTATAATGACACCAGCTTCACCATCTTACAGGGTGTCCAGGGCAGTATCTATGTTACTGGGTTGTGAGAGTTTTCTAGGGAGCTACAGGAGTCACCTATTGCTCTATCTCCCCTAGTAGTTTACCACTGTTGGTCTGGGGCTGCTTATCCGTCCAGCAGTTGCCCGCTTATATCACAACTAACTATCATATCTGGTGGCCGTATCACTATCCGCCACCTGTGACCCCTTCTCGGTAGAGAAGGGCTATTTTCTCTTTTTTTATTTTTATTTTTATTTTTATTTTTTTTATTTTTTCGGTTTTGCAGCTGTGATCATGTGACCGAAGCTGTCTCATACTCTTTGGTTCTCTGAAGACCTCTTCATTCCATACTGAACTACTACAACTACTACTACTACTGATAGATGTAAGAACATTAAACAGTCTTAATCTACTGAACATTCTTGCCCTCTGTTGTGACTAAACAGAATAGACACTTGGTAAGAACTCGTCTTTTTCTCTGTCTTCCAATCAACACAATAAAATCTTATGTTCTCCTGTTTGTTTATGTCCTGCAAGTTAGCAGTATGACAAAAGGAAATTGATAAAATACATACCAAGGCTTGCAAAAAAATATATATATTTAAAAAATATTTTTTTAAATGGCTAGA
>OZ024761.1:20518969-20521469 GCA_964016885.1 Eledone cirrhosa
TCTCTAATGGAGAGGCCTTGCTAGACTTCTGTTCTAGCAATGGAATCTCTAATGGAGAGGCCTTGCTAGACTTCTGTTCTAGCAATGGAATCTCTAATGGAGAGGCCTTGCTAGACTTCTGTTCTAGCAATGGAATCTCTAATGGAGAGGCCTTGCTAGACTTCTGTTCTAGCAATGGAATCTCTAATGGAGAGGCCTTGCTAGACTTCTGTTCTAGCAATGGAATCTCTAATGGAGAGGCTTTGCTAGACTTCTGTTCTAGCAATGGACTCTCTATTGGAGAGGCCTTGCTAGACTTCTGTTCTAGCAATGGAATCTCTAATGGAGAGGCCTTGCTAGACTTCTGTTCTAGCAATGGAATCTCTAATGGAGAGGCCTTGCTAGACTTCTGTTCTAGCAATGGAATCTCTAATGGAGAGGCCTTGCTAGACTTCTGTTCTAGCAATGGAATCTCTAATGGAGAGGCTTTGCTAGACTTCTGTTCTAGCAATGGACTCTCTATTGGAGAGGCCTTGCTAGACTTCTGTTCTAGCAATGGACTCTCTAATGGAGAGGCTTTGCTAGACTTCTGTTCTTGCAATGGACTCTCTAATGGAGAGGCTTTGCTAGACTTCTGTTGTAGCAATGGACTCTCTATTGGAGAGGCCTTGCTAGACTTCTGTTCTAGCAATGGACTCTCTAATGGAGAGGCTTTGCTAGACTTCTGTTCTAGCAATGGACTCTTTATTGGAGAGGCCTTGCTAGACTTCTGTTCTAGCAATGGACTCTCTAATGGAGAGGCTTTGCTAGACTTCTGTTGTAGCAATGGACTCTCTATTGGAGAGGCCTTGCTAGACTTCTGTTGTAGCAATGGATTCTCTAATGGAGAGGCCTTGCTAGACTTCTGTTGTAGCAATGGACTCTCTATTGGAGAGGCCTTGCTAGACTTCTGTTGTAGCAATGGACTCTCTATTGGAGAGGCCTTGCTAGACTTCTGTTCTAGCAATAGACTCTCTAATGGAGAGGCCTTGCTAGACTTCTGTTCTAGCAATAGATTCTCTAATGAAGAGGCCTTGCTAGAGTTCTGTTCTAGCAATGGACTCTCTAATGGAGAGGCCTCGCTAGACTTCTGTTGTAACAATGGACTCTCTATTGGAGAGGCCTTGCTAGACTTCTGTTGTAGCAATGGACTCTCTATTGGAGAGGCCTTGCTAGACTTCTGTTCTAGCAATAGACTCTCTAATGGAGAGGCCTTGCTAGACTTCTGTTCTAGCAATAGACTCTCTAATGAAGAGGCCTTGCTAGACTTCTGTTGTAACAATGGACTCTCTATTGGAGAGGCCTTGCTAGACTTCTGTTCTAGCAATAGACTCTCTAATGGAGAGGCCTTGCTAGACTTCTGTTCTAGCAATAGACTCTCTAATGAAGAGGCCTTGCTAGACTTCTGTTCTAGCAATGGACTCTCTAATGGAGAGGCCTTGCTAGACTTCTGTTGTAGCAATGGAATCTCTATTAGAAACACCTTCTTCCAGCACAGAGACATCCATAAAAATACATGGTATATGAGGAATCAGGGACATAAATAAATAATTGATTTTATAATTGCCTCTGATCTCTTTGATTCTGTGATGGTTGTTTGTGTTAAGAGAGGGGCTGAGCTCTCAACTGATTGCCATCTAGTTATCATAAGACTACCTAAAGCCAAGAAGCCCACAAAACTGGCAGGTCTAGGGTGACCTACAAGATAAAGTGGAAAGTACTGGTGGATAAGGAAGACAGGACTAAGTATGCAGATACTATTGCATCCAAATTCAGAGAACTCTCTGAGCAAACTGAGGATGTTGAGACGGAGTGGAGATTGTTCAGTGCAGCAGTTACTGCTTTAGCTGTTAAGTGCTGCAGGCAAAAGAGGTTTGGTGTGGCGCTGAATGGCAGGAAAACACCTTCGTTCAATTAAGAGGTCAAAGATGACATGCAAACAAAGAAGGAGGCCTACAAAGCTTGGCTTGAAAATAAATCCTCTTTCTTGTACTTGTGGTACAAGCAGGAACGAAAAATCACAGCAGAGACAGTAAAAGTGTTGAAAGTTAAGACTTGGGAGGACTTTGGGGTGAAGCTGGAATCTGAGTTCAGATCAGCAAATAAAGTATTCTGGCAGACCATCTGCTGACTTTATAATAAGAAGCCTTCCTCCACACCTGCTATCAGCAACACATCTGAGGTTCTCCTCTCTTCAGACAGGTGCATCCTCACAAGGTGGAGAGAATACTTTGCTGATCTCCTAAACTCAATCATAGCAGCATCTTCTGATGTACACGAGGTGCATCATGGAGCGGTGTCTAATCTGAGAGGCTGAGGTCACAAGAGCAGTTAAAGACCTCATATGTGACTTTCCCCACTCAAAAGATTGTTGGCTTTGTGTCTAAATCAGAAACCGTTTTTATTAACTGCAGAGGTCAGCTTTGTGGGGTTGATAATACAAAGTACCAGTAACCCGCTGGGATCAATTTAATCGATTTCC
>OZ024761.1:20538969-20543969 GCA_964016885.1 Eledone cirrhosa
GAGTTGCTAGAATGACTAATAGGAATAGGTCTACTTTCAGCATGCAACTAAAAGCCACAAAATACTGCTTGAAGAGGTACCTTACCCTTGGTAGTCAGAATAATCTTGTATCTGTAAGTTCCTTGATTTGTTCTCACAGGCTGTCCCTTTGTAATAACGGAAAGTACACGATTGTGTAGCTCTGGAGTAACATTACTTGACAGTGTGTAGTTTAGAGATCAGAGAGTTGCTCCAAGTAGAAGCACCATTTCTCCAAATTGATAAGAGATCACAGCTCCGATACTAATGGGGCAGTAGAGATGATATAATCGTACATAAAATATCAAATGATACATATTATATATAAATATGGCGGTGGATTGGCAGTATCGGTAGAGGGTCGGACGCCATACTTTCCAGCAAAGAATTACGGCCCTTTATGGTCTGAGTTCAAATCCCGCCGAGGTTAGCTTTGCCTTTCATCCTTACGGGGTCGATAAAATAAAGTACCAGTAATGCACTGGGGTAATTGCTGGCCTTGTGCCAAAAGTAGAAACAATTATATATAAATATAGTAAAATAAAACATATATAATATTTATTTATACATAGTATTTATTATATTATTTATTATATATAATTTAACAATTTTATTTATTATATATTATTTACAATTTTTGTGTAGGCAGGTCTCTCTGGAAATAGAGGTGGGGTCCGTTGAGGGTATTACCTGGCCGTAAGGGGTCGGTGGCCCCAAAAGTTTGAGACCCTCTGATCTACATGATCATGTGTTACGAGTGCCCACATATATTTAAACATGTATATATAAATATAGTGACCTGGATAGGACTCCAATATATATGTTTGAATATGTATATATACATACATACACAGCAGGAAGGCGGGATATATAATATATATATATATATATATGTCTGGGTGTATACATATCATATATATAATATATATTAAGCTAAACATTGATGCAATTCAATTGAAGCACTCAACGCACTTTCCCCCATAGGAGTGACGGAGTATATTTAGAATAAGAAAATGCGAAGTAGTTTCAGATGTTAAAGTCCTTTAATGCTGTGATACATATTTCAATGACAACAGTGGCCACGCGTTTCCGTGTACCCAGTGCCGTGACATCATCAGACAGCTTCTTAATAAGGTTATGTTCCTGACGTAATCCAAATCGACAAGAACACTGCTTTGTCCGTTCCCTTGTCGATTACTACCACTAATAATAATAATATTAAAGGTTTTCTATTTAAATTAAAATATTCCAACATAATTCTCTAGAAGAGCTATATGTTAAGTTGCTATCTTTGTTATAAAATAATTAATAATTTTAATAAACCTTTCGAAATTCTTCAATTAATTGAAATAGATGTAACATTAGAAATTTGGTCTCAAAGAATTAAATATGTGTGTGTGTGTATATATATATATATATAAGTTAATCCGTGTTGAATCGGAGGTAACCACAGTAAGTAAGGTACTCAATACATATTAGAGTAGAACTGTTTCATTCGTGGGAAATCATCAGGAAGCCCTGATGATTTCTCACGAATGAAACAGTTCTAGTCCAGTAGGTCTTCTATATTAAAATATATATATATATATATAACTCAAGGAAATGACAAATCAGAGGTACAAAATCTTATTAGTTTGACGCTTTATATGGAAAAGGGGAAAGAAAGTTTGACGTGTCGGGCTTTAGCCCTTCTTCAGGAGTACAAAAAATAGAGACAGGATCACAAAGGATAGATAGAGAAAATAAAAGGTATATATATATATATACATATATATATATATATATATATATATATATATACATATATACATATATACATATATCATCATCATCATCATATGTCTGCTTTTCCCTGCTTGCAAGGGTGGGACGGGTCTTATTCAGTACAACATCTCTCCACTTGTCACGGTCCTTCGTCATCTCCTCCATGAGCTTCAGCGATCTGAGCTCTGCTCTCACCACCCCCGCCCATCTTTTTCCTGGTCTTCCTCTACTGGGATTTCTTGGCCCTTCTTTACCCAGTGGTCATATATATATATATATATATATATATATATATATATATATATATATATATATATATATATATATATTTATATATATATATATATGGTATATACAACTTTAAAATAAAGTACCAGTCAAGAATTGTGGTTCTCTCATGCCCACACACCACCACCGCACACCACCACCACCACACCACCACCACCACCACCACACACCACACACCACCACCACCACACACTACCACACACCACACACCACCACACACCACCACCATCACACACCACCACCACCACCACACACCACCACCACACACCACCACCACACACCACCACCACACACCACCACTACACACCACCACCACACACCACCACCACACACCACCACCACACACCACCACCACACACCACCACCACACACCACCACCACACACCACCACACACCACCACCACCACCACACACCACCACCACACACCACCACACACCACACACCACCACCACCACACACCACCACACACCACACACCACCACCACCACACACCACCACCACACACCACCACCACCACCACACCACCACCACCACCACCACCACACACCACACACCACCACCACCACACACTACCACACACCACACACCACCACACACCACACACCACCACCACCACACACCACCACACACCACACACCACCACACACCACACCACCACACACCACCACACACCACACACCACCACCACCACACACCACACACCACCACCACCACACACCACCACCACCACCACACACCACCACCACCACCACCACACACCACCACCACCACCACACACCACCACCACCACACACCACCACCACCACACACCACCACCACCACACACCACCACCACCACACACCACCACACACCACCACACACCACACACCACCACCACACACCACCACCACACACCACCACACCACCACACACCACCACCACCACACACTACCACCACCACCACCACACACCACCACCACCACACACCACCACACACCACCACACACCACCACCACACACCACCACACACACCACCACCACCACACACCACCACCACCACCACCACACACCACCACACACCACCACCACCACACACTACCACCACCAAATTACTGACCTTGTGACTAAATTAAGAAATCGTTAGTTTCTAATTATCAATAAGGTCATGGCCCATCTTTACTGTGTTAAACTGAAATATATTTTAACTGATCGACTTTATTGAACACCTATCTGTCTTGTATTGAATTCTTATTTTCACATAATCTATAACCTGACATGACATTCATGGTTGGACGTGGTGACACTGTCTCCCTCGTCTTTATCATCATCATCATCATCATTTCATTTTACGTCCGCTTTTCCCTGCTTGCAAGGGTGGGACGGGAACTGATTCTGGCTACATTTCTACAGCTGGATGCCCTTCCTAACACCAACCTCATTTACAGTGAGTGCTGGGTGCTTTTTTGCCGTGGCACCTCTACGACCACTTTGCAGTGGAATGATAGGGACCCCAGTCCCTATCATCTCATTTCTACAGCTGAGTAAACTGGAGCAATGTGAAATAAAGTGTCTTGCTCAAGGAAACAACACATCACCCGGTCTGCGAATTGAACTCACAACCTTTCGATTGCAAGGCCAATGCTCTAACCACTAAGCCATGTGCCTCCATCACATATATATATATAAACACACACAGCATGTTGCCAAAACATGGATACACACTTCAACAGCCTTCTAATAAATATGTGTATATATTTTTGGGGGACACCCTCTAAATATCATAAAGAGTCGGGACCCCAGTCGCTGTGCTCTTGTCCTTTCAACAGCTAGTTATATATATATATATATATATATATATATATATATATATATATATATATATATATATATATAAATTACAAAATATAAGGGAATAATAGACAAAAATATACCTAATTTTTCATCAAAGTCCTGACTGCAGTTTCACCGATCCATGTGCCACATTCTGCATCATATATATATATATACGTACATATCAGGATAGAACCAGTTTAAAACTAGTTAGACAACAGAGTACTCAATACTTGGGATAGTAGAGTATGGTTATATTATAATGAGTCGGGAGCTCTTGCCATTTCAACAGCTGGTTCCAGAGTATATATTTACCCACATACATTTATTATATATCATCTGCTTCCCCCACCCCACTAGCAAGTGTTGGACATGTCTACATAGACCAAATCAGTACTGCAGCAGGGCTTCTGACCTCCCAGACAGGCCCGAGGGGTGGGGGGGTCTCTATCCTGCTTATGTAGTCTTATTGAGTACAGAGAAGTGTTCATGTCTTTTGACACTAATTTAAAGGTCCTCATAACCACTTTTAGGGCAAGCTTTTTACTGTTGGATGTCCTTCCTATCACCAACCACTTTACAGAGTGTACTGGGTGCTTATACTGTGTTGATCACCAACACTAGGGAGGTTGTCATGTCTTTGACACAACTAAAGGGGCCTTCCAACCCTTTGTTTGGGAAACCTTCTATGGCTGCAACCCTTTGTTTGGTAAACCTTCTCTAACCAATCTCTCTCTCTCTATATATATATACTATAGACAGTTTCTATCATTACATATACTCTATAGACATTCTATCAATATATACACACTTTGTACCACTATATATATATATATATATATATTAATATATAAGGCAACAAAGAACCAGTGTTACATCATTTATGTATTTAATTACGTATTACATATGTTTCACTGTCGATCAGCTCGAGGAACGATCTATTATTGATCGAACCTGACTCTGGAATCAGAAGCTCCTCATATTAAAACATACAAGGAACTTATGATTCCAGCGTCGGGTTCCATTCTTAATAGATTGTTCCTCGAGCTGGTCGACAGTGAAACATATGTAATACGTAATGAAATATGTATATGATGTAACACTGATTCTTTGTTCCCT
>OZ024761.1:20548969-20556469 GCA_964016885.1 Eledone cirrhosa
GAGATATTATGTGAAAATATAATAATAAATATAGAGCAATGTAAATGTTAAAAGGTTAATTAATAATTTTGAGGTATTTACTAAAATAATTATTTCATTTCTGAGATAGTAACTTAACATATGGTCAGTAGATAAAATTATGTTGGAAGATTTTTATTGAAATAAAAATCATTCAAAATGGATGATTTTTGGGGTTTTCAATTTTTTTTTTCTTTCCATAGAATTACAGTTGGTTTTAGAAGGATTGGTATTAAAAGGGTGGAATATTCACCTGAGTCTCTCTCTCTCTCTCCACACACTCGGATGCACTTACTCATCCTCTTATTCTCTTTTTCTCTGTCTCTTTCTATCTCTCTGTTTTTCAGTCTCTCCCTATCTCTCTCTGTCTCTCCTTCCCTCTCTTTCCCTGTCTCTCTCCCTCTCCCTCACTTTAACACCTATTTACATGCTCAGTTGCACTTACTCATCCTCTCTCTATCTCTCTTAAACACCTCTCTCTCTATCTCCCTCTCTATCACACACCCCTCTCTCTCTCTCTCTCTCCCACCTCTCTCTCTCTCTCCCTCTCTCTCTCCCACCTCTCTCCCTCTCTCTCTCCCACCTCTCTCTTCTTTATATCACCAATCAATATTTCTAACATCAATATATTTCCTTTTTAACCGCAACTCTTCTCTTGTTTTACCTGACAACTAGAATATTTCATTGTCTTAGTTCTTACCTGTTGACGAGATATATACAGGTGTTGTTGTTGTTGTTACCTGTTGAAGAGATAGATATATATAGAGGTGTTGTTGTTACCTATTGATGAGATAGATATATACAGGTGTTGCTGTTGTTGTTACCTGTTGACGAGATATATACAGGTGTTGTTGTTGTTACCTGTTGATGAGATATATACAGGTGTTGTTGTTGTTGTTACCTGTTGAAGAGATATATATATACAGGTGTTGCTGTTGTTGTTACCTGTTGATGAGATATATAAAGGTGTTGCTGTTACCTGTTGCACACACAAATATATAGTATTATAGATACACCAGAGGGCAGTGGTTTGGCAAAGTTGGTAGAGCGTCGGACACCATGCTTAATAGTATTTGTTCAGCCCTTTACATTCTGAGTTCAAATCCTGCCAAGATTAACTTTGCCTTTCATCCTTACAGGGTCAATAGAATAAAGTACCAGTAATACACTGGGTTCAGTTTAATTTACTTCCCCCCTCCCCCCCCCAAAAAAATTGATGTCAGGAACCATTACTGCTGGCATGGGTTTTGACAGGATATTTTGAGGTAATGTTTTACAGCAGGATGCCCTTCCTAACACCAACCATTCTAGTCACTTCTTACAACAGAGATACAGTGACCCTATGTTAAACCAGAGACACACGACAAAGTATATTTTATGTAGGTGGCAGATTAAAAATTAAATGGATTAGGATATGCAAATTTAAGTGGAAGATTAGTCATAATTGGATTAAAGTCTGCGAATTTAAATGATCTTCCGAGGAAGACAACAGGGTATCAGACCAGACTTGGATTCCCAACATTTTATATTTATCATTATATGAGTCCTGTCGACTACAGTAAAGGCTTTACCTCACACACTATCTCACATAACATTTACATTACTCTATATATACTATTGTATTTTCACAGTAAAGGCTTTACCTCACACACTATCTCACATAACATTTACATTACTCTATATATACTATTGTATTGTCACAGTAAAGGCTTTACCTCACATAATATCTCACATAACATTTACATTACTCTATATATACTATTCTATTTTCACAGTAAAGGCTTTACCTCACATAATATCTCACATAACATTTACATTACTCTATATATACTATTGTATTTTCACAGTAAAGGCTTTACCTCACATAATATCTCACATAACATTTACATTACTCTATATATACTATTCTATTTTCACAATAAAGGCTTTACCTCACATAATATCTCACATAACATTTACATTACTCTATATATACTATTCTATTTTCACAGTAAAGGCTTTACCTCACATAATATCTCACATAACATTTACATTACTCTATATATACTATTCTATTTTCACAGTAAAGGCTTTACTTCACGTAATATCTCACATGACATTTACATTACTCTATATATACTATTGTATTTTCACAGTAAAGGCTTTGCCTCACATAATATCTCACATAACATTTACATTACTCTATATATACTATTGTATTTTCACAGTAAAGGCTTTACCTCACATAATATCTCACATAACATTTACATTACTCTATATATACTATTCTATTTTCACAGTAAAGGCTTTACCTCACATAATATCTCACATAACATTTACATTACTCTATATATACTATTGTATTTTCACAGTAAAGGCTTTACCTCACATAATATCTCACATAACATTTACATTACTCTATATATACTATTGTATTTTCACAGTAAAGGCTTTACCTCACATAATATCTCACAGAACATTTACATTACTCTATATATACTATTCTATTTTCACCGTAAAGGCTTTGCCTCACATAATATCTCACATACCATTTACATTACTCTATATTTACCTGTTGTATTTTCACAGTAAAGGCTTTACCTCACATAATATCTCACATAACATTTACATTACTCTATATATACTATTCTATTTTCACAGTAAAGGCTTTACCTCACATAATATCTCACATAACATTTACATTACTCTCTATATACTATTGTATTTTCACAGTAAAGGCTTTGCCTCACATAATATCTCACATAACATTTACATTACTCTATATATACTATTGTATTTTCACAGTAAAGGCTTTACCTTACATAATATCTCACATAACATTTACATTACTCTATATATACTATTGTATTTTCACAGTAAAGGCTTTACCTTACATAATATCTCACATAACATTTACATTACTCTATATATACTATTGTATTTTCACAGTAAAGGCTTTACCTTACATAATATCTCACATAACATTTACATTACTCTATATATACTATTGTATTTTCACAGTAAAGGCTTTACCTTACATAATATCTCACATAACATTTACATTACTCTATATATACTATTGTATTTTCAGTCAAGGCTTTACCTCACATAATATCTCACATAACATTTACATTACTCTATATATACTATTGTATTTTCACAGTAAAGGCTTTACCTTACATAATATCTCACATAACATTTACATTACTCTATACTATTGTATTTTCACAGTAAACGCTTTACCTTACATAATATCTCACATAACATTTACATTACTCTATATATACTATTGTATTTTCACAGTAAAGGCTTTACCTTACATAATATCTCACATAACATTTACATTACTCTATATATACTATTGTATTTTCACAGTAAAGGCTTTACCTTACATAATATCTCGCATAACATTTACATTACTCTATATATACTATTGTATTTTCACAGTAAAGGCTTTACCTTACATAATATCTCACATAACATTTACATTACTCTATATATACTATTGTATTTTCAGTCAAGGCTTTACCTCACATAATATCTCACATAACATTTACATTATTCTATATATACTATTGTATTTTCACAGTAAAGGCTTTACCTTACATAATATCAAATCTATGAAATTTTGATATCATTTATTTTGAGAACAATACCTTAACATCAGTACGAGTGGCTGGTTACAGCTGGTTTGAACAGAAAGTGGTGAGAGAATTCTGACCGGATATGGCCGGTTTAAATACTAAAGAGTTAGGGTTCTTGTCAATGGCTTTCATTAACTTTCTTGGGGTTTTATTGACTAATTTTTAAAAACCATTTTTTACAAACTTAGACGTTCTGATTGTATTAAGACCTTGTACATAAATTTTGCACTTGACTGTTGATGTAGGGTCCCCATCAGCAGCTTCTAGGCCCTCTCTAAGATTGACAATAAAGGATCAGGCAACTTTCCAGAAGAAACCTATCACTATATCGTGTGTGTGTGTGTGTATGCATGCTTTTATGTGTGTATGTGTATATATATATGTGTGTGTGTGTGTGCGTGTGCGTATATATGCATATATATATATATATATATGTATGTGTGTATGTATATATATATATATGTGTGTGTGTGCATATATATATGTGTGTGTGTGTATGTATGTATGGAACTAGATGTAAATAGGAAGCTTATTCTGAGCATAAATTTACGACGTCAGTGTAACCATGGTAATAGTCGGAGTGGTGGTGATGGAGGTGATAGTGATGTTAGTGATGATGATGATAGTGATGTTGTTGATGATGATGATGATAGTGATGTTGTTGATGATGATGATGATAGTGATGTTGTTGATGATGATGATGATAGTGATGTTGTTGATGATGATGATGGTGACGATGATGCTAATATACAATAGATATCTGATGTAACATTCTTTTAACAGAACAGTTCTTCAGCTTCTATTTAGTATTTCATTGAATCTCTTCCTCTCTCTCCCTCTCTCTCTCTCCCTCTCTCTCTCTTCCCTTCTCTCTTCCCTTCTCTCTTCCTCTCTCTTCCTCTCTCTCTCTTCCTCTCTCTTCCTCTCTCTCTCTCTCTCTCTTCCCTTCTCTCTTCCTCTCTCTCTCTCTTCCTCTCGCTCTCTCTCTCTTCCCTTCTCTCTCTCCCTCTCTCCCTCCCTCTCTCTCTCTCTCTCTCTCTCTCTCTCCCTCTTTCTTCCTCTCTCTCTCTTCCATTCTCTTCCTCTCTCTTCCTCTCTCTCTCTCTTCCTCTCTCTCCCATTTCTCTTCCTCTCTCGCCTCTCTCTCTCTCTCATTACCCTTATTTTCCCTCTCTGACTCTCCCTACATTTCTCAATCTCCATAGTCCCTCTTATCTCCCCCCCCCTACACTGACACACAAATACACACACACCCATATTGACACCCTGACCCACAAACACATCCACCCCCACACACACTGACACACCCACACACATCCACACCCACACATCCACACCCACACACATCCACACACTGACACACATACCTCAGTAAATTCAATATATATACACCCACTGTGTGTATATAACAAAACTGGACAGACAAGTTTATTTGGTGTTGTGTAGAAATATATAGAGTTAGTTGTTGGTCTTACCAGGCTGCCTCCACCACCATCACCTCCACCATCTCCTCCACCACCCCACCACCACAACCATCTACACCATCCCCCACTACACCACCCCATCATCCACCAACACCACCATTCACCACCACCTATGCCATCATCTCGATTAAATTGACCCCAGTACATTACTGGTACTCTATTTTATTGACCTCGTAAGGATGAAAGGCAAAGTTAAGCTTAGCGAGATTTGAACACAGACCGTGACGCCATGTCCGACCCTCTACCGATTACTGCCAATCCACCGCACTAATAATAATAAAAATAATAATAATAATAATAATAATGCTTTCTTTATTAACCAAAGGATTTACACAAAGTAAGACATTAAGGACAGTACGGGACAATACAAATGGGCATTTCTGCGTGTAAAAAATCAAAAACAGAGGATGTGACAAAAAAAGAACAATGAAAAATTCCACAATAGGGGGGAGACTTCCGAGGGCCATCATGGAGAAAGCCCATTAAAAAAATCCACAGTGACCCTGACCACCAGGGCAAGTGCCTTCTCCCAGTTTTCCACCTTCAATTTACAGGCACATACTCAGAGTAGGCCCATAATGATGAAACTAATTATAATTGGCAGATGTCCATAGTTTTGTAGGCAGGATTGTATCAAACTTTGACTTCTGAGAATTTATCTGTAAAAGTAGAAAAAAGAAGGATTTCCATGTAAGACATGTAGGGCTCAAACTAAATCCTGCAGATCCTTTAGTTTGGGATCACCATTTCTACCATAACCATCATCATCATCATCATCGTCATAATTAAATGTCCATTTTTCCATGTTAGCATAGGTTAGACGAGTTGTCCCATTGTGAGACAAGTCACATCAGATGACTATGTCTTGCACATACAGAACTGTTTCTAGCTTGGTTTCTATGCCTGGATACCCTTCCTAATGCCAACCACATTTATAGTATGGACTGGGTACTTTTTGTCGTGACACCCACATGACCACTTTACAGTGTGGACTGGGTACTTTTTGTCGTGACACCCACATGACCACTTTACAGTGTGGACTGGGTACTTTTTATTGTGACACCTACATGACCACTTTACAGTGTGGACTGGGTGCTTTTTGTCATGACACCTACATGACCACATTACAGTGTGGACTGGGTACTTTTTGTCATGACACCCACAACCACTTTACAGTGTGGACTGGGTACTTTTTGTCATGTCACCTACATGACCACTTTACAGTGTGGACTGGGTACTTTTTGTCATGTCACCTACATGACCACTTTACAGTGTGGACTGGGTACTTTTTGTCATGTCACCTACACAACCACTTTACAGTGTGGACTGCATTATTCTTAATACACATGATTTCTGATAGAGGCAGAAGACCAACAATTTGGAGAGAGGGGAAAGTTGATTAAATTGACACCAGTGTATTACTGGTACTTTATTATATCGACCCCGTAAAGATGGAAGAAAGACAAAGGTAATAATAGAAACTGTCATGAAATTAAGGTTGTCTCCATCGTCATGGGAGCATTGGGTACTATCTTGAAAAGTTTCCAAGGCTGACTAAAGACCATCAGTCCCTCCCATCCCTCTCTTTTGGAACACTTCAAAAGGCCTGCCTACTTGGAACAGCAAAGACCCTCCGATAGGTCCTGAATATCTGAGGCTGGGGGTAGCAGCTTGATATTCATTAGAGTAATTATTCCAGTTGACTAACATCAATCACTGAAACATCAAGTAAAAAAACAATAATGATGATAGTGATGATGGTGATGGTGATGATGATGAAGAAATGGCTTCTATCATATTTTGTTTTTCAATTCTCAAATCCATTTGCTAACTTCTGCCTTTCAAGATATTCAAAGAATTTCAAGACAGCAATAATAATAATAATAATAATAATAGTGATGTTAGTGATGGTGGTAGTAGTAGTAGTGGTGGTGGTGGTGGTAGAGATAGTAGTTGCATTACTACTACTACTACTACTACTAATAATAATAATAATAAAATAAAATAGACAAAATTAAATTCTTTTCACATTTATTCAACATTCTTAAAAATTGCATTAAAAAAAAACTAAAAAAACTGAAATAAACAATAAAAAAGGATTAAATTAAAATAAAAAATACATTGAAATATTTATTTGCCTATATATATAATATATATATATATATATATATACATGTATACATGTAGATATGCATTATGTATATATATGTGTGTATATATATACATGTATACATGTAGATATGCATTATGTATATATGTGTATATATATACACGCACACATATGCATGTATGTATATATATATATATATATATATACACACACACACTTATATGTAGATATATATATATATACATGTATGTATATTTTCTCCATC
>OZ024761.1:20561469-20591469 GCA_964016885.1 Eledone cirrhosa
CTCTCTCTCTGTCTCTCTCAGAACTATACTCAAGGTAACCATAGATACCATGTATCCCTGACTACAGTCAATCAAGATTCTGCTCATTCAATCAATAATTGATTCATTTTTTTTGTTTTATTTTTTTCTTCTCTTTTGGGCGACATTGATTAAAAGACTGATTGAATCGGTCGATGATGTTCGCTTAAAACAGAACTTTACTGTTGGTTCCTAGCGTGGCCTAGTGGTAAGGGCGTTGGTCTTATGGTCATAATGTTGTGGGTTTGATCCCTGGACTGGGTTGTGTTGTTGATGTATTGAGTGGGGTGGGGGCAGTAGGGGTGGTGGTGCAGTGGGGGTTGCAGTATGGGGTGGGGTGCAGTAGAGAGGGGGGGGCAGTATGGATGTAATTAAACATTTTTGTTTTAGTTTAGTTTTTTGGGGGTAGGTTTTGTTTTGTTTATTTCAAAGAACAGGAAAACGTCTGGTTTCATTGATTTCTTTTGCTGGAACCCCAGCAATGTCGGTGGCGCTGCAGAAGTTGTTAAGCCATGACTGAAATACTTAATGTTGTGGCCAATAATAAATTGTAAAGTGAGGCCAAGTTTTTAATAAAGTCGACACTGTGCCAACTGCCAAACTAGATCAGGCTTGACCAGTTTACATTCTCACTTTATATTCATTGTCTTCTCATATATTACGTCAGGGGTGGGGATTTAAATAATGAAAGTAAGGGGTGGGTGTGTAATACTGTGGGTACCTATCTAGTGAAGGCAGTGGTGAGTGTGTAATACTGTGGGTACCTATCTTGTGAAGGCAGTGGTGGGTGTGTAATACTGTGGGTACCTATCTAGTGAGGGCAGTGGTGGGTGTGTAATACTGTGGGTACCTATCTAGTGAGGGCAGTGGTGGGTGTGTAATACTGTGGGTACATATCTAGTGAGGGCAGTGTTGGGTGTGTAATACTGTGGGTACCTATCTAGTGAGGGCAGTGGCGGGTG
This sequence comes from Eledone cirrhosa, assembly GCA_964016885.1. Taxonomy (NCBI): domain Eukaryota; kingdom Metazoa; phylum Mollusca; class Cephalopoda; order Octopoda; family Eledonidae; genus Eledone; species Eledone cirrhosa. The sequence continues at coordinate 20,562,450 of OZ024761.1, forward strand.
TGTAATACTGTGGGTACCTATCTAGTGAGGGCAGTGGTGGGTGTGTAATACTGTGGGTACCTATCTAGTGAGGGCAGTGTTGGGTGTGTAATACTGTGGGTACCTATCTAGTGAGGGCAGTGGTGGGTGTCTAATACTGTGGGTACCTATCTAGTGAGGGCAGTGTTGGGTGTGTAATACTGTGGGTACCTATCTAGTGAAGGCAGTGGTGGGTGTGTAATACTGTGGGTACCTATCTAGTGAGGGCAGTGGCGGGTGTGTAATACTGTGGGTACCTATCTAGTGAAGGCAGTGGTGGGTGTGTAATACTGTGGGTACCTATCTAGTGAAGGCAGTGGTGGGTGTGTAATACTGTGGGTACCTATCTAGTGAGGGCAGTGGTAGGTGTGTAATACTGTGGGTACCTATCTAGTGAGGGCAGTGGAGGAGGGAAGATGGGATACTGTTTGGTTTAAATTGCTATGGACATGTGACTAGAATGTCTTGGGGAAAGAATCGCAGGACAGATTTTAAAGAAAAAAGCAGTAATAAAACAAATAATTTATAATAAAAACAAAGTATAATTTACAAACACAAAAGAAGGAAGAAAAAACCTGATCTCTTTCTGTTCATCGATGTCAGCTGGTTGTGTGGGACGTAACTTAACAAATCTTGCATGTATTAATTTCAACATAATTATTATTATTAACAGCATTGTTTCTTTCCAGGGACTATGTTAAAAAATAAACCTCATTTGGTCATTCCATGAGAGTATCTTGGTCAGCCTATGACCCTCGTATATTAGAAATTCAATAGTAATGTTTTTGATGGTTTCCTCTCAAATGACAATGTATCACGTTTTTGTTTTACAGCCATACAGAACCCTAAACCTGGACCCAAGGACCAAATGTACAAGAGCTTTAATTTTGACTACTCATATTGGTCCCACACTGATGTAAGTTGATAAAATATCACTCTAAACTGTTAGTCTTTCTCTATCTTCTTCTTGGTCAATGAGACTTGGCTTGGGCTTGACGTTATCCTAGGTCAGGGATCAACAGGCATCATTCTCAGACAGCCGACTAGATCTACTAGTGCCCTCTATCATTGGTGGTCTCGTGCCAGTCTCCCTGCATCCTCCAAAGTGATGTTGAGACTCTGGAGAGCTGCACCTAGAAAGTTGCCCTCCAAGTCACAAATCTGGGCAAGGTTTGTTTGTGGAAGAAACAAATCATCTTTCGATTGAAACACTTCTAGTCCTTAGTATGCCGTATTGACATACAGTGTTTGTTGGGCATTTGAAGCCTGGCGGAGCCTACCCCTCTCTGGGTCTGAGTACAGCAGATTCCTTCCAGAGAAAGGAAGAATCAACCCCAGTACTTGACTGGTACTGTCTATAAATATATATATATATATGTGTGTGTGGAGAGAAAGTGAGAGAGGAAATGAGAAAGAGATATAGAGGAAGAATACACCTCAGTATTTGACTGGTACTTTTCTTTTATCAACCTTGAAAGGATGAAAGGCAAAGTTGACCTCGGTGGGATTTGAACTCCGAGCCGGAACAAATATATGTATGTATGTGTGTGTGTGTGTGTGTGTGTGTGTGTATCCCGGATTCAAACGGGGGTAACCACAGTATGTAAGGTACTCAATACATTAGTAGAGTGTAAACATAAAATTTTATATGGAAATGGCTTCTACAGGACTAGAACTGTTTTGTTCGAATGAAACAGTTCTAGTCCTGTAGAAGCCATTATATATATATATATATATATATATATATACATATATATATCAAGTGTGTGTGTCTGTCTACAGGTAGTGGAGTGCTACATCTACTAAAAACTATAAAATCCGGATCAGCTTAACTCAGGATTAATCTTGTATGATTTGACCTGATTCAAATCTAACCACCCACCCACCTTTACCTCTTTGTTATACTCTCACACCCCTTTTTTTATACTCTTTATATCTCTCTCTCTGTATATATATATCTGTATATATATGTATATATATCTCTCCTTCTCTCTCTCCTTTTTACTTTTATCTCATCTTTGTCTTTCCTTTTTCTCTTGTTTCTCTTCTACACTCTCTCTCTCTTCCTTTTATCCCCCACTTTCTTATTCTCCTTCCTTCTTGCTCTCCTTCCCTCTCCTTTTCTCCTCTCTTTTTTTCTTCTCCATCTTCTCCCACTTTTCCTCTTCATTCTCCCATTCTCTCTCTCTCTCTCTCTCTCTCTCTCCCTATGTATACATATATACATATATATATGTATATATATATATATGTAAGTATATATGTATATATATATATATGTATGTATATATATGTATATATATATATGTATGTATATATGTATATATGTATGTATATATGTATATATATATGTATGTATATATGTATATATATATGTATATATATATATATATATATATATATGTATATATGTATATATATATATATATATATATATGTATATATGTATATATATATATGTGTATATGTATATATGTATATGTATATATATACATATATATATATGTATATGTATATATATACATATATATCTATGTATATGTGTATATATATATATACACATATCTATGTATATGTGTATATATATATATATATATATATATACATATATATCTATGTATATATATATCTATGTATATATACATATATATATATGTGTATATATATATACACATATGTGTATATATATATACACATATATGTATATATATATATATATATATATATATATATATATATATATACACATATATGTATATATATATATATATATATATATATATATATACACATATATGTGTATATATATATATATATATATATATATATATATACACATATATGTATATATATATATATATATATATATATATATGTATGTGTCGTTCATTCCAGTTTATCTGCTCTGGATCAATAGATCAGTACTGACTGGAACACAGATTATATATTATAGAGACATGCTTGTGTAGACAAGGCACCACGTGGTTCGGGGTTCAATTCTGCTACATGGCTCCTGGGGAAGGTCCCTACTGTCTTAGTCTTGTGTTGACTAATACCTTGTTAGTAGCGCAGTACATGGGGGCAGCTTCCTGTCCCTTAGGTGCCACATGTAGGATGTCTTCACTCCCTTAGGCACCACATGTAGGATGTCTTCATTGCCTTAGGCACCACATGTAGGATGTCTTCAGCCCCTTAAGTACCACTTGGAAGCTGTCTTTACTCTTCAGGTACCATGGTACATGTAGGTACTCTCCAGTCCTGTAGGTACCACATGGCAGCAGTGTCTGGTCCTTTAGGTACTACATGTAGGATGTCTTCAGTCCTTAGGTACCACATGTAGGCAGTCTTCAGTTTTTGGTACCACATGTAGGCGGTCCTTAAGGCACCACAGAACATGGAGGCAGTCCTGTAGGTACCACATGAAGGCTCTCTAGTCCTTTAGGTACCACATGTAGGTAGTCTTCAGCCCTTTAGGTACCACATGTAGGTAGTCTTCAGCCCTTTAGGTACCACATGTAGGTAGTCTTCAGTCCTTTAGGTACCACATGTACAGGTAAGCATCTATTAGGTACCTGGAAACAAATGTTTTATTTCTACACAATATTTATTTAATATTTCTATATATTTTCTTCTGTTTTTTTCTTTTCAGCTAAATGATCCTGAATTTTCGTCTCAGACAAAAGTGTATGAGGACATTGGCCTGGAGATGTTGGAACACGCTTTTGAGGGTTACAATGTCTGTATATTTGCATATGGACAAACTGGTGCAGGTAAAAGTTACACCATGATGGGAAAGAATGAAGACAGTCAACGTGGTATCATACCGTTGGTGAGAATCTTATTTACCTTTCCGTTCTTTGCCCCTCCCCCGCATCATCTCCTAATTTGCATACAGTTTCACTTTCTTTCTCTCTTTTTTCTTTTTCTCCCTTCTCTCTCTCTCTCTCTCTCTCTCTCTCTCCCTCTCTCTCTCTCTCTCTCTCTCTCTCTCTCTCTCTCACACACAAACATACACACACAGTCTCTCTTTTTCTCACACACACAAACACAGTTTTCAATTATCCCAAACTGAACGTCCTCAGTTATCCAACCCCTAAAACCTCAATGAACCACACCGAAAGTCCTCAATGAACCACACCGAAAGTCCTCAATGAACCACACCGAAAGTCCTCAATGAACCACACCGAAAGTCCTCAATGAACCACACTGAAAGTCCTCAATTAACCACACCGAAAGTCCTCAATTAACCACACCGAAAGTCCTCAATTAACTACGCCGAAAGTCCTCAATTAACCACACCGAAAGTCCTCAATTAACCACACCGAAAGTCCTCAATTAACCACACCGAAAGTCCTCAATTAACCACACTGAAAGTCCTCAATGAACCACACCGAAAGTCCTCAATGAACCACACCGAAAGTCCTCAATGAACCACACCGAAAGTCCTCAATGAACCACACCGAAAGTCCTCAATTAACCACACTGAAAGTCCTCAATTAACCACACCGAAAGTCCTCAATTAACCACACTGAAAGTCCTCAATTATCCAAACCCAAAGTCCTCAATTAACCACACCGAAAGTCCTCAATTAACCACACCGAAAGTCCTCAATTAACCACACCGAAAGTCCTCAATTAACCACACCGAAAGTCCTCAATTAACCACACCGAAAGTCCTCAATTAACCACACCGAAAGTCCTCAATTAACCACACCGAAATTCCTCAATTAACCACACTGAAAGTCCTCAATTATATAAACCCAAAGTCCTCAATCCTTGTTAAATTTTACCATAAAAGCCTCATCATGATCCTTTATATTACAGTTATGTCAAGACTTATTTGATCGGATCAAAGACAACAAAAGTAATGAACAGATGTACTCTGTAGAGGTAAGTTCATATGTATATTTTATTGGTCTGTTTCTCTAGAGGGGTGGGTGTCTGTAGAGAGGGTGAGTCTTAACCCTTTAGTTAGCAGCCCGGCCAAAACCAGCTCTAGTTCTATCAAATTGAACCACCCATTTTAAAGGTTTCTAATTTATATTTAAATGTTTCAACATAATTTTATATAAGAACCTTACATTAAGTTACTATCTTAGTAATGAAATAATTAATAATATTAACCCTTTAGCATTTACATTACTCTATAGTTACTATTATATTTTCATGGTAAAGGATTTACCTCACATAAATATCTCACTAAATATCGAATCTATAAGATTTTGATATTTATTTTGAGAACAATACCTTAACATAAGTATGAGCGGCTGGCTACAACCAGTTTGAACAGAAAGAGGTGAGAGAATTCTGGCCGGTTACAGCTGGTTTAAATGCTAAAGGGTTAATTAATCCCTCGAAATTCTTCATTAATTAATTGAATTAGAGTATATTTCATTAGAAATATGGCCATAAAAGGGTTAAAATATGTGTTTTTCTGTTCATTGTTGTTTCTGTTGTAAATTGTTTTATGTAAAAAGAAATTCAGTGGAACTTTGGTTTGTGAACTTAATTTGTTCGTTAAGGACGTTCATTATCTGAGAGAGAGAGAGAGACTGTGTGTGAGAGACAGATAGGTATCACCATAGTAACTAACTACACAGCAAGTAACTGGGATAATCTTGAATACTGAGTTGGTCTATGGAAACATGTCCAACCCTGGCTAGCAGGGAATGTGGACATTAGATGATGACAACGGTGATGGTGATGGTGGTGATGATGATAGTAGTGATGGTGATGCTGGTGATGGTGATGGTGATGATGGTGATGATGATAGTGGTGATGGTGGTGATAGTGGTGATGGTGGTGGTGGTGGTGATGGTGGTGATGGTGGTGGTGGTGATGGTGGTGATGGTGATGATAGTGATGATGGTGGTGATGATGATAGTGATGATGGTGGTGATGGTGGTAGTGGTGATGGTGGTGATGATGATAGTGGTGATGGTGATGATAGTGGTGGTGGTGGTGATGATGGTGGTGGTGGTGGTGATGGTGGTGATGGTGGTGATGGTGATGATGATGATAGTGATGATGGTGATGATGATAGTGGTGATGATGATGGTGGTGATGGTGATGATGATGATGATAGTGCTGATGGTGATGGTGGTGATGATGATAGTGGTGATGATGATGGTGGTGATGGTGATGGTGGTGATGGTGATGATGATGATAGTGCTGATGATGATGGTGATGGTGGTGATGGTGGTGATAGTGGTGGTGGTGGTGGTGATGGTGATGGTGATGATAGTGGTAATGATGATAGTGGTGATGGTGGTGATGGTGGTGATGATAGTGATGGTGATGGTGGTGAAAGACAAAACAGTTTCTTTCTTCCGTCCATTGAAAAATCCCACCTGGATTACATATATTTTGAAATATTAATAAGACTGAGCGTACATAGGTGAGATAACAGACCCCTGGCTTGTCTGGGAGGGGATCTGGAGCCACCACTTCAGTACTGACTTGGTCTAGGTAGACTTGTCCAACCCTGGCTAGCAGGGAAACTCAACATTATATGTTGATGTGTGTATATATATCATCATCATCATCATAGTTACGTCCCTTCACAATCTGAGTTCAAATCCCGCTGAGGTTGACTTTGCCTTTCATCCTTACGGGGTCGATAAAATAAAGTACCAGTAATACACTGGGTAATTGCTGGCCTTGTGACAAAAAGTAGAAACAATTATTATGTGTGTATATATGATGTTGGTGTGTGTGTGTGTATATATATATATATATATCATCATCATCATCATCACCGTTTTACGTCTGTTCTTCTACGTTAGCATGGGTTCGACGGGTTTTCCTATTGTGGGCAGTGTCCGGTTGGCTGACCATATCTTGCTCATACTGGAACTGATTCTGGCATGATTTCTACAGCTGGATGCCCTTCCTAACACCACTCAGACCCCTGGCCTGTCTGAGAGGAGGTCAGTAGCCACCACTTCAGTACTGACTTGGTCTAGGTAGACTTGTCCATCCCTGGCTAGCAGGGGAAGTGAACATTACTGCAATGATGGTGATGATGATTCATATTAATTCTTCATCTTTGGCATTAACCTCCATTGTCGGTCATCTCTGGTCGAGGTGAAAATACCAGATATTTCTTTCTTTTATTTTCACTATCTGTAATACCCCCCCCCCCCCCCACACACACACACACACCAGCCCGAGTTTGGCAATTATTATGTAATATAAAATCGACTGAAAACTGGGTGTATGTGTGTCTGTTTATGTATGTGTGTATGTATGTGTCTGTGTGTAGGTTAAATAAAAGAAAATTTATTTCCTTCCACCCTCTCCTTCACCTCCCTCCTCTCTTCCCCCCCCCCCATTCACCTCCCTCCTATCCCCCCCCCCTCTCCTTCACCTGCCTCCTCTCTCTACTCCCTCCTCTCTCCTCCACCTCCTTCCCCTCTCTGCTCCCCCCTCTCTCCTTCACCTCCCCCCCTCTCTAGCTCGTCCTCTTTTTCTTACTCTCCTTTTTATCTCCTACAATATCTGGGCCCTTTCTTTCTCTTCCCCCCTCTCTCTCTCTCTCGCCTTATTTACTTCTCTCTCTTTCTATCATTCCTCTCGTATCTATTTCTTCATCTTTCTCCTCTCCATCATCTCTCTCCTCTCCTCTCTCCATCATCTCTCTCCTCTCCTCTCTCCATCATCTCTCTCCTCTCCTCTCTCCATCATCTCTCCCACTTATTCCTCCTCTCCTCTCCCTCTCCTCTCCCGATACTATCATTGGTAGTTTTCCAGCTGCCATTATTTAACAATTCCAGCAACAACCACAATAACAGTGGCAGTCCTCGTAGCATCAGAAGTAGTAGTAATAGTGGTGGTAGTGGTGGTGGTAGTAGTAGTAATGGTGGTGGTAGTAGTGGTGGTGGTGGTGGTGGTAGTAGTAGTGGTGGTGGTGGTAGTGGTAGTGGTAGTAGTGGTAGTGGTAGTAGTAGTGGTGGTAGTGGTGGTAGTGGTAGTGGTAGTAGTAGTGGTGGTAGTGGTAGTGGTGGTGGTGGTAGTGGTAGTAGTAGTGGTGGTAGTGGTAGTGGTAGTGGTAGTAGTAGTGGTGGTAGTGGTAGTGGTGGTAGTGGTAGTGGTAGTAGTAGTGGTGGTAGTGGTAGTGGTGGTGGTGGTGGTAGTATTTGTTGGTATTTTTATACAAGATAGAATTATTGATTTCATGTGAATGTTATCACGCAGTTTCTCTGGTAGCTTTCAATATTGACACACACACATATATATATACATATATACACACACACATATATATACATATATACACACACACATATATACATATATACACACACACACATATATATATACACACACACATATGACAAAATTTAATATAGACATGGCTTCTACAGGACTAGATCTGTTTCATTCGAAGGAAATCATTAGGGTTTTTCCCGATGATTACACCGGTGTTGTCCAAGGGAAAGGCAATGGCTGATACAGCTTTACACCAGTGACTTTGCAACATATACATACATGATATATACACCATAAATACTATATACACTACATACTATATACTATATACACTATATACTATACACTATATACTATATTCACTATATACTATATACACTATATACTATACACTATATACTATACACTATATACTATATACTATATTCACTATATACACTATATACTATACACTATATACTATACTATATATACTATATATACTATGTACTATATATACTATACACTATATACTATACACTATATACTATACACTATATACTATATACACTATATACTATATACACTATATACTATATATACTATGTACTATATATACTATATACTATACACTATATATACTATACACTATATACTATACACCATATACTATATATACTATATACTATATACACTATATACACTATATACTATATATACTATGTACTATATATACTATACACTATATATACTATATACTATATACACTATATACTATATATACACTACACACCATATACTATACACTATATATGATGTTGACTAGAGAAAGGCAAAGCCTGGTGCAGTTTGACATGAGTGACGACGTAACTCTGGGTAAACTGAAGCAACGTGAAATAAAGTGTCTTGCTCAAGGATACAGTGCATCGCATTATTATGTCAACAAATGCTTTGGGGCATTGAGTCACGGCCCTTTATGTTCTGAGTTCAAATCTTGCCATGGTTAGCTATGCATTTCATCCTTATGAGGTCAATGAAAATATATACCAGTAATGTGCTGGGATCGATTTAATCGACTTTCCCGTCCCCACAAAAAATTGTTGGCCTTGTACCTGAATCAGAACCCATTATTATCTGTACTGGCAGTAGCGCTAAAGTTTCGGATGCTGTGCTTTGACGCATAGAGTTACGGCCCTTTACGTTTTCAGTTCGAATCCCACCGAGGTTAACTTTGCCTTTCATCCTTACGGGGTCGATAAAATAAAGTACCAGTAATCTACTGGGTAATTGCTGGCCTTGTGCCAAAAGTAGAAACAATTATGTCAACAACAACAACAACAACAACAAGACAGTAAATGCCGACAGGAATCTAATATACAGACCCCTGATTCTAATAACCCCGAGTTCTTTGGTCTCTGTCAACCTGTGTTGTGTTAGAGAGTATCAAAGTCTGTAGTTATTGAACACTTGTTGTAAAAGAAATATATTGACAGTAGTGAAGAGGTAGAGGTGGGTGTGGACGATGGACTGGGTGCAGCTGGTGAGAGTGGGAGTAATAATAATAATATTAATGGTGGTGGTGGTAAAATGGAAGCAAGAACGTGGGTGGCGATTGTTAATTGATGGTTTGAATGAGTTGGAGGGGGTGAGGGGAAAGTGGGTGGGGGAAGAAAAATGTCCACTTTTCCCTTCTTGCAAGGGTGGGATGGGTCCTATCCAGCACAGCATCTCTCCACTTATCTCGGTCCTTCGTCATCTCTTCCGTGAGCTTCAGCGATCTGAGGTCAGCTCTCACCACCTCCACCCATGTTTTTCGTGGTCTTCCTTCCACTGGGATTTCTTGGCACTTCTTTACCCAGCAGTCATCTTCCATGCACATCACATATCTATATATATATATATATATGGCACCCCCCCCCTACCAGTTCTCCTTCTCCTTTAGAAGTGAATATGAAGTACATTTGTTTTTGTTTTGTTTTGTTTCTGTAATATCCAGGTGAGCTACATGGAGATTTACTGTGAACGTGTGAGGGATCTCCTGAATCCCAGCAACAAAAACAACCTCCGTGTGAGGGAACATCCTCTGTTAGGTCCTTATGTTGAGGACCTTTCTAAACTGGCCGTACAATCTTTTGAGGACATTGGAAAACTTATCGATGAAGGCAATAAAGCCAGGTTAGTTGAACAAAGTCTTTGATCTATGCACTATACATGCACCTTTGATGAGTTGTAGTGCACCTGGGCACTGTACACAATAATTTTCATTATTATTATTATTATTATTATTCTAAGGGATTGGCAGAATCAGTAGAAAGTCAGACACCATGCTTTACAGTATAGTTATGGCCCTTTACGTTTTGAGTTCAAATCCCGCCAAGGTTAAATTTGCCTTTTATCTTTATGGGGATCGATAAAATAAAGTACCAGTAATACATCGGGTATATGCTGGCCTTGTGCCAAAAGTAGAAACAATTATTATTCCTATTCTGTTGAGACAATAAAATATGGTCATTTATTGGTTATTGATCTATTTGATTAAGTATTGAAAAAAAAAAAGACCGAAGACCCCTGAAGAATTGCAGAAATTGTGGTAATCCCTTCTTTTTTATGTTTTTCTGTGAATAAAAAATTAAATTAAATTAAAATAAATAATTAAATAAAAGAACCAATAATTTTCAGAAAACTGGTATAATGTTATATATGGACCAATGATGACAAATACAACAAAAGACATTGTTTTACCCTGTGTATTTCAACATGATATTTCACTGTCATATTTCAGGGCCCTAACCCACTTGTCAAATGTGGAGCTGAAACAATTCAAAACAAAACAAACAAACAATCGATGTGTTCTTCATTATAAAATAAAATAAAATAAAATAACTAACTAATTAAGCTTTATTTTAGATATTTCCAAGAAATAATTTAATTTCTTTTATTATTATTTTTTTTTATTTGTCTTTGTAACATTCAGGACTGTTGCCGCTACAAACATGAATGAAACGAGCAGCCGTTCACATGCTGTATTTACCATTATATTTACCCAGAAAAAACTGGACCAAGCTACAAAGATGGTTGGGGAAAAGGTTTGTATTGGCTACAATTGTATTTACTTCAAAATTAGTTTTGGTTCTAACATGGCTGATACATAAATGGGTTCATGAGTTTTATATCAAATAATAACAATATTTGATTTGTTTGCAAGCAAACGGCCTCAATATGTTTTGTAGATGGCTGTTGTCATCCTTTTGTTCCACCACCGCTAGATCAAAGCTGTTTGCTTTTCATCGTGACACCACTACAACCACCTTACAGGGTGGACTGGGTGCTTTTTGTCATGTCACCAGTACAATCACCTTACTGGACAGACAGGGTGATTTCTGTAATGAGAAAACCATCTTTGAGATGTTATCTGCCCAAAATATTTATGTGACTCATTCACACACATTCTCAGTGACTCATTCACACACACACTCACTGACACACACACTCACTGACTCATTGACACACACACTCACTGACTCATTCACTACTGCTTCAGTACTGACTTGGTCTATGTAGACCTGTCCAGCCCTGGCAAGCACGGAAAGTGGACATTAGATGTTTGTGTATATATAAGGAAAATTATTTTTAAAAAAGGGTTTGAGAAGTGCACCTGGTATATATATATTTAAAGGATCTTTATAACATGTATAAAAAAATTGTTAGCAAAGCCTGCTTTTTCTGTTTTGGATTATCAAAACATTTGTTATGTTAAATTATTTTTTCATTAAAATTCCTTCATGTTGATTCTCGACCACATTGTTACCAGGCTTTGCTAACATCAATTTTTGTACATGATATGAAGATCCTATATATATGAAGGACGATAGCTGTATAACAAAGTGTAGGGCAATAAAGATAGACGGTAGCCACGGAATAGGCAGACCCAGAAAAACCTGGGACGAGCTGATAAATTCCGACCTCACACACTTACACCTCACCAAGACAATGTCACTGGACCGAGACCTTTGGCAGTACTCAGTAATAGAGAAGACCCGCCTTACCTAAATACAAAGTAAAACCTACTACAGCAGTAGGCATCTCTAACAAAATACACCCCCACCCCATCCACACCGCCCCTTTCAATGTAAAGTTATGTTGGTGCCACAACATCCAGGCCGAAACAAATGAGATCGTGTAGGTGTCACGACAAAAAAACACACAGTCCACGCTGTAATGTGGCCGTGTAGGTAACACAGTAAAAACCTCCCAGCCCCACACTGTAAATGTGGTTGGTGTTAGGCAGGGCATCCAGCTGTAGAAAACCCGCCAGATAGTCCTATGCGAGCAAGATAATCACTCTTGACTCAAGTGGGAAACTCCCGTCCAAACCCATGCAAGCGTGGAACACGGACGTTAAACGTTGATGATGATGATGATGATATATATACCATACCAGCTGAGCTTCTCAAACCCTTTTTTTTATCATTTTCCTTATATAAAGTGATCTGTATAGAATGTTTTCTAACGACCACAATTTTTTTTTCACTATACACACACACACATATATATATATGTGTATATACAGGGTCTCTCCAAAAAATGTATACATAGTTTGATTAGAATACTGTTGAAGTGTCTGCATTGTTTGGGATATATATATATATATATATATATATATATATATATATAATATAATATGGAAAACGAAGAATCAGTGATGTATCGGAACACAATTTATTACATATTACAATTGTTTCTCCGGCGAACAGCTTGAGGTGTGATCTGTTTATGGATTGAACCTGATTCTGGATTCGCAAGTTCCTCAGATATATTTAGTGATTTCGAAGCAAATCCTCTTTCATATATATATATATATATATTTTCATTCATTTTCATTTCAAAGTCCACTTTTTCCCTGCTTGCAAGGGTGGGACGGGAACTGATTCTGGCTTGAATTCTACAGCTGGATGCCCTTCCTAACACCAACCTCATTTACAGTGAGTGCTGGGTGCTTTTTTGCCGTGGCACCTCCACGACCACTTTACAGTGGAATGATAGGGACCCCAGTCTCTATCATCTCATTTCTACAGCTGAGTAAACTGGAGCAATGTGAAATAAAGTCTCTTGCTCAAGGAAACAACACATCACCTGGTCTGAGAATTGAACTCACAACTTTTCGATTGCAAGGTCAATGCTCTAACCAATCGAAAGGTTGTGAGTTCAATTCTCAGACCGGGTGATGTGTTGTTTCCTTGATATATATATATATATATATATATCATCATCATCATCATCGTTTAACGTCCATCTTCCACGTTTGCATGGGTTTGGACGGGAGTTTTCCCACCTGAGGCAAGATTGGTTGTCCTGCTCGTATAGGACTGTCTTCCTAACACCAACCATGTTTACAGTGTGGACTGGGAGGTTTTTACTGTGTTACCTACACGACCACATTACAGCGGGGACTGTGTGTTTTTTTGTCGTGACACCTACACAACCTCATTTGTTTCGGACTCGATGTTGTGGTACCAACATAACTTCACATTTAAGGGGGTGGTGTGGATGGGGTGGGGGTAGTGGGACAGGGGTGGATTTTTGTTAGAGGTGCCTACTGACTGTAGGTTTCGCTTTGTACTTAGGCAAGGCGGGTATATATATATATATGAGAGGTGGTGTGGGTGAGTTTCAATATATTTCCACATAAAACCTCCGTAACAATTTCTCCATATTGATTCCAAGTGATGAAAACGGTTGACGGAGATGGAGATGCTGTGTGTGTATATGTGAGTGGGGGCGTCAAGGTAAATATAAAAGCAACCAGTCAGGTTGTTTCATTGTCTTCCACACATCCTGGAACTCCAGCATTTGTTTTCTTCACTGTTGTTGTTGTTACTGCTGCTGTTGTTGTTGCAGTTGTTGTTACTGTTGTTGTTGTTACTGTTGTTGGTGCTGTTACTGTTGTTACTGTTACTGTTGTTACTGTTGTTGTCGTTGTTGTTACTGTTGTTGATGTTGTCACTGTTGTTGTTGCTGTTACTGTTGTTGTCGTTGTTGTTACTGTTGTTGTTGTTACCGCTGTTGGAGAGGAGAACTAGGCTGGGTTGTATGGTGATTTACATTGGTAGGGGAGTACATTTAGAGGGGGTGATAAATAAAGTACCAACATACAAGTTGGACTGAGTGGTTTTGTTGTGGCACCAACACAGCTACCAACACCATCACCACTACAACCACCACCACCACCACAATAACCATCACCACCAACAACATCACAATAACCACCAATAACACCACAATAACCACCACCATTACCAACATCACAACCACCACCATCACCAACACCACCACCACCACCTCCAACACCACAATAACCACCACCTCCAACACCAACATCACAATAACCACCACCACCATCACCAACAACACCACCACAATAACCACCACCACCACCACCACAATAACCACCACCATCAACACCACAATTACTACCTTGAATAGAACAGGTGTAAAACAAACAAACAAAAACTAATACCTTGAAAAAAAAAGCCCATCCTTCTACAGTTATATGAGTCAGCTGACTGGTGAGGTGGGTGTGTGGACAGGTTGGGAGGGAGGGAGGTAGGTAGGGAGGTTGGTAGCGAGGGAGGTTGGTAGGTAGGGAGGTTGGTAGGTAGGTTGGTAGCAAGGGAGGTTGGTAGGTAGGTAGGTTGGTAGGCTGACTAGTAGATGTAATACAATGAGTCATAATCACACTGAAGACAGATCAATCACACAGTTTCTAATAGAACTTTTATTGATGCTGATCAGAATAGTAGTGGTGTGGTGGTGGTGGTGGTTGTAGTGGTGGTGTAGTGTGGTGGTGGTGGTTGTAGTGATGGTGTAGTGTGGTGGTGGTGGTGGTTGTAGTGATGGTGTGGTGGTGGTGTGGTGGTGGTGATGTGGTGTGGTGGTGTGGTGGTGGTGGTGGTAGTGGCAATGTGGTGGTGTAGTGTGGTGTGGTGGTGGTGGTGGTTATGATGGTGTAGTGTGGCGGTGGTGGTGGTAGTGGCGGTGTAGTGGTGGTGGTGGTGATGGTGTAGTGTTGTAGTGGCGATGTGGTGGTGGTGGTTGTAGTGATGGTGTAGTGTGGTGGTGGTGTTGTGGTGGTGGTGGTGGTGTAGTGGTGTGGTGGTGGTGGTTGTAGTGATAGTGTAGTGGTGGTTGTAGTGATGGTGTAGTGTGGTGGTGGCTGTGGTGATGGTAGTGTTAGTGGTTGTTATGGTGCTAGTGGTGATGGTGGTGTTAGTAGTTGTTGTGGTGGTGATGGTGGTAGTGGTGGTAGTATTACTGTTAGTAGTGATGTGAATGTTGAGTGTATTTCATTAGAAATATGCTAATGAAAGGGTTATCAGCGTTCTGTGTTTCCTTGAGCAAGACACTTTATTTCACATTGCTCCAGTTTACTCAGCTGTAGAAATGAGTTATGATGTCACTGGTGCCAAGCTGTATCTGCCTTTGTCTTTCCCTTGGACATCATATATAGTGTATATACAATATATATAGTGTATATACAATATATATAGTGTATATACAATATATATAGTGTATATACAATATATATAGTGTATATACAATATATATAATGTATATACAATATATATAGTGTATATACAATATATATAGTGTATATACACTATATATAATGTATATATATATATATATATATATAATAGTAATAATAATAATAAAAAGGACAAAGTATTGAGGTGTGACATGCTTTCACGATTGATCAGCTCAAGAATCAATCCATATCTATCTGGACTGACTCTGGAATCAAAAGCTTGTCAGACTTCTGTTTTATAAATGAATTCCGTCGGAAAAGTCCAGGAAAAAAGAGTGCTCTATGTAGGTTACAGAACTTATTAGTTATGTAATAAGCAACATAAGATAATTATTTCATTTACCAGTGGTTTCTTGAAAGCAAACAAATCTGCTTTCAGTTGTCAGAATGAAAAAATCCTGGTGTATTTATTGAATGTGGATTTGAAAACAAAAATATAAGAAATATGAAAGTGAGTCTGGAGGAAGAAGAAAAAAGGATAATAAATATATAAGTATATATACGCGCGCGCGCGCACACACACACACACACACACACACATATACATATATATATATAAAAAATACACATACACAAAAATACACAAACATATATATATATATACATACATTTACATATATATATATGTACACACATACATATATATATACACACACACACACACACACACACATAATTATAAAAATAAATAAAAATAAATAAACAAAAATATACACACTCGACCATGCGCATAGTAAAGGCTTTACCTCACATAACATTTACATTACTCTATATATACTATTGTATTTTCACAGTAAAGGCTTTACCTCACATAACATTTACATTACTCTATATATACTATTGTATTTTCACAGTAAAGGCTTTACCTCACATAATACCTCACATAACATTTACATTACTCTATATATACTATTGTATTTTCACAGTAAAGGCTTTACCTCACATAATACCTCACATAACATTTACATTACTCTATATATACTATTGTATTCTCACAGTAAAGGCTTTATTATACATAATATCTCATGATATTGAATCTATGAGATTTTGATGTTATTTATTTTGAGAACGGTGGATTGGCAGTATCGGTAGAGGGTCGGACGCCATGCTTTCCAGCATCGGTAGAGGGTCGGACGCCATGCTTTCCAGCATAGTTACATCCCTTTACGATCTGAGTTCAAATCCCGCCAAGGTTGACTTTGCCTTTCATCCTTACGGGGTCGATAAAATAAAGTACCAGTAATGCACTGGGTAATTGCTGGGCTTCTGCCTAAAATAGAAACAGTTATTTATTTTGAGAACAATACCTTAACATAAGTATGAACAGCCAGTTACAGCCAGTTTAAACAGAAAGAAGTGAGAGAATTCTGGCTGGTTATGGCCGGTTTAAATGCTAAAGGGTTTATCTACAAATATTTTCTTCTTTTTTTTTTTGTCTTGCAGGTGAGCAAGATCAGTCTTGTAGACTTGGCTGGTAGTGAACGAGCTGATTCAACTGGGGCCAAAGGTACCCGCCTGAAAGAAGGCGCTAACATAAACAAATCCTTGACAACACTTGGCAAAGTCATTTCTGCTCTGGCAGACGTGGTAAGTCTTACTTATTGTTTCTTATGATGGTGGGAGAGCGGGGTGGGGAGATGGTCTTCTGATTCTAAACTCTATTTACAATAACAATATCTTTTGTCAATATTACATATTTGTTTGTTACAAATGTGGACAGGTTAACTTTTTTATTGTTTATGTAATTTTCTATCTCTCTCTCTCTCTCTATCACATGCATAAACTCTCTCTCTCACACACATACATACACTCTCTCTCTCTCTCTCTCCCTCCCTATCTCTCACACACACATACACTCTCTCTCTCACATACACACAAATTCTCTTTCTGTCTATCACACACACAAACTCTCTCTCTCTCTCACACATACACTCTCTCTCACACACACACATACACTCTCTCTCTCACACACACATAAACATGTATTCTTTCAAACAAATAAAATCTGGAGACAAATTCCTTTGAAGTCTGATACCAAATTTTGGTCTGTCTACCTGATCAATATATTTTCATTAAATACTTTATCAATATTTTTTACTACAGATCAATGCTGTTATTGCAGTCCATATTTTCATTTTTCTATCACAATAAAAATATATTTAAGTTGGGAAAAATCTAGGATTTAAGATATGCATCTGTATTTCTTCATTCATTATTCATTTTTTTTTTTATCTTATTTTACCTTTTGTGCAGAGTGCGGAAGGGATAAAGGTAAGGTTTTCAAAGGGGTCTGTGTATGTGATATTGTCTTCTTTGATGTTTGTGGCTAGCTATCAAATTGTACCCCTAAATATGTGTGTGTGTGTGTGTGTGCTTCACACTCTTTAGTAGAGTTTCAAATAGGTGCCTTTAATGTTTGTGGCTAGCTATCAAATTGTACCCCTAAATGTTTGTGTATGTGTGTATATATGTGTGCCTCACACTATTTAGTAGATTATTCAAATAGGAAACCAAAGGTGAGTGCAGTATGTGCACCTTAGAATCTCTTTCACAATCCTCCTAAATCCCCTAAAAATAAGCAACACCGCCATCTTGGTGATGACAAAGTATTTATAGCGCACATCTCCTGCTTTTCTTGTCTGTCTAAGAAATGGTTTTAGAGTTCTGTTCAGTTATAAAAGATATAAAGAATACGTTATATCAAGTTTAGAAAAAAACCTATTGTTTCTAGTGATAATTTCTGTATTGATCACCAAGACTGACACACTAAGGAGAAAACAAATAAAAAGGTGACAGTGGGTGTTTACACACATCGGGTAAACAGGAAAATAAAACAGAACAAAGTAACAATTAATAACAGAATTAGTCAATAGCGGGAAGTAGTTCCCAGAGGTAATTTAGAAACCCCACAGATCCCAGATCACATCTATCATCAAGAGCACCATCAGAAAGTGACCCGCTCTCCCTTCTCATCTCTTCAGCCTTCAGGCACATTCTTAGAGTAAGACCATTCACTCAGGTCATTCTCTCATTCTCGCTACATTCATCCAGTTTTTAATAAATATATTCAAGGGATGGGAGGGAGGGCAACACTTCCTTCTCCACCCTCCCCTTCCTTTCAAACTTGAAAAGGTTGATGAGGGCAGTTGCCATAGCCACCAGACAGGGTGTGGGTGGAGGAGGTGGGAGTGACTACTTTAGAGGAATTCCAAGAAGAATTTCACTCAAAACCCTGAATTACAATGATAATAATAAACAGGTAAGATCACCTTCATGTTGTTTACCATTTTTAGGGATCTGCTAGGAATCTTTCAGGAATTCTGTTAAGGAATTGGTAGTTTAAATCTTTGCATGAATTCACATTGTGGCTTAACTGCCATATCGATAAATATATCATTCTGTATTGTTGGCATGCTGTGTGTATATGTGTAAAAGAGAGAGAGTGTGTTTACATATGTTTGTATGCATGTATGTAGCTATCTCTCTATTTCTCTTTCTATCTCTCTCTCTATATATATATATTTATTTTTTTATCTGTCTATCTCTCTCTATCTCTCTCTATCTCTCTCTCTCTCTGTATATATATATATATATATATATATAATATATATATATATATATATACACACATGTTGGTGTGTGACTTTGTTACACATAGAGAATAATTCTTTCTAAGATAGAAGATAGGCACAAGGCCAACAATATTAGTGAAGGGTAAAGTCTATTGCATTCACCCCAGTAGTTTACTGGTATTGTATTCACCCTTGGAGGATGAAAACCAAAGTTGGCTGCCACAGGATTTGAACTCAGAACATAAAGGGCTGTAACTTAATACCACAACACATTATATCTGATGCTCTAAAGACTTTGCCAGTTTACCATTTATTTCCTTTCTTGTTGGTGTTGTAAGGGGTCCAAGGATGAGGAACGCCAAAGTTGACCTCAGAAAGATTTGAACTCAAAATCAAAAGGAAAATCTAAATCTAAATCCAGGACCTTTTTACTCCCGTTGAAGGCACCCTTCCCTGGTTGACCCCCACTGCTTCCTATCTCTGGCCATATTGAGTCATGTAGAGCTGAGATATGTCAGATCATCGTGTCATCTGGCCTTTGGTCACCCTTTGGCCCTTCTCCACTGCTGTGGTGTCCACTCTGTCACTCTAGTAGTCCACCTGTTGTCTCTGAGATGAGAGATGCGGTCACCAACCCATCTATATTTGCCCTTCTTGATGGTCCCAGTTATGTCCTACACCCCAGTCTGCTGCCAAATCCAGGTGTTAACTCTTCCTGTCACATCAGAAAAAAAGAAACTAAATACAGTTATTCTAGAAAGATCTGCTGTCAGTAATTTATATAAACTACAATATGATTAACAGTAGCAAAGACATGACAACCTCTCTAGTGTTGGTGATCTGTGTGACAAATGCACCCAGTACACTCTGTAAAATAGTAATAGGAAGAGGATCACACTGCAAAAAGCCTGCTAAATAACAGGTTTACAGGAAGGACCCTTCATCCATGAGTTGTATCTGATATGACGACCTCACAAGTGTTGCGATGTGTCTGATAAACACACCCAGTACACCCTGTAAAATAATTAGCAATAGGAAGGGTTTCAAGCTGCAAAAAACTTGCTAAATAATGGGTTTACAGGAAGGACCCTTCAGCCATGGTTTGTATCTGATATGACAACCTCTCTAGTATTGGTTGGTTGGGTTGGTTGGTATCAAAAGGGGTTAAATAGGGCATTCATTCATCTCTTGTATTGACAGTTTTATTCTTCTTCTCATTATTATTATTACCATTATTATTATTAGTTCAAATCCCGCCGAGGTTAACTTTGCCTTTCATCCTTACAGGGTCGATAAAATAAAGTACCAGTAATGCACTGGGTAATTGCTGGCCTTGTGCCTAAAGTAGAAACAATTATTATTATTATTATTATTATTGCTGCTGTTGTTGTTGTTGTTGCTGTCGTTGTTGTTCTGTCTGAAAGTCTAGTTTCACTGAATAATATCAGGCAGAATGCAATATATATACACATATATATATACACACATATACATATTTGGATGTGTGTGTGTATATACATGTATACTTGTATATTTGTGTGTGTGTGTGTGTGTGTGTGTGTATATGTGTGTGCATATATATATATATTTGCGTGTATGTCTATATGTGTGTGTATATATGTATATTTGTATGTATGTATATATTATATATACATACACACGCATGTATATGTATATATACATACATACATATATATATATATATACACACACACACGCATATACACACACACATACAAACTGTTGTTCATTGTTGTTTAATATTGATCCATTATTTTCCTTTAATCAATTCAATAATTTTCTATTTATCTAAACATCTTATTTACTTTCTCTCTCTCCTAAAATTACAATTATATTGATTTTTTACTGATAATGCTTCTTTTCATTGATCTGAGAGGCCATCTTTTATTTTCTCTAATAATAATAGAGATTTAATTTTAGTTTTTCTTTTCTTCACATAATATATTTTGAGGAGAAACGTCTTGTAAAATATGTCGTGTTATTTAAATAAATGTATTTTGGTAAATAGTTTTGGTAAAAAATAAAAATGGGGAGAAAAATAATCTATTTCACATTGAATATTTCATTGTTGTTGTTGTTGTTGTTGTAGGGACATTAAAACATTGTTGTTATCATTAATATTATTATTATTTTTCTTTTTCGTTTTTTATATAAATAATAAAAAAATCTTTACACGCACAAAACCCACACCGTACCGTCCTCTACCGTCCTGTAATGTTTTTCTTGGTGTCAGCCCTTGTGGCCAATAAAGAAATCATTATTATTATTATTGACAGTATAGGTAGAGGGTCGGATGCCATGCTTTGCAGCATAGTGTTACGGCCCTTTATGGTCTGAGTTCAATTCCCGCCGAGGTTGACTTTGCCTTTCATCCTTACGGGGTCGATAAAATAAAGTACCAGTAATACACTGGGATAATTGCTGGCCTTGTGCCAAAAGTAGAAACAATTATCGTTATTGTTATTCTTGGAGTCTCAATCATTGATGTTATTTAACTACAAGCCGCTACCTGCTGCCTCAGATATTCAGGACGTATCGGAGGGTTCTTGCTGTTACCAGCAAGCATGCTTTTGAAGTGTTCCCAAAAAGGGGAGCTGGACTCATCTTCTTTAACCATCCTTGAAAACTCTTTGAGATAGTACCATAACGCTCCAGAGTACTCAATACTTAAGGTAGTAGAGTGGGTAATAGGAAGAGTCAGGACTGAACTAGTTCGAATCTAGCTGTCGAAACTGCTGGAGCTCAGCCGCTGGGGTCCTGACTCTTTTCCTATATATATATATATATATATATATATATATATATATATATATATTTATATATATATTTAATTAGAAAGTAAACAACACAAAATATAACTACTCCATTACCAAAGGTTTCTGGATCACAGACGATAATAATATATACGTCTGGATCGTTCGTCAGACAGAGATGTTAGAGATAAAAGATATCTGACAAACGATCCAGACGTATATATTATTATCGTCTGTGATCCAGAAACCTTTGGTAATGGAGTAGTTATATTTTGTGTTGTTCACTTTCTAATTAAATAGCTCTGTTCTATATATAGAGCACTCTTCTTTCCTTTGTTTTTTCCTTTGGAATTACGTAAAACATGTATGTATGTATATATATATATATATATATATAGTATAAAAGAGAAAACACAGGTAAGCATTAAGAGAAGGATTTTATCCAGGTATTTACGACCGTTTCATTGGTAAGTGCAACCTTATATTGCTATACTGCAAATAGCAGCCACTCAATTATAATTGTTGTTCACAGTCCAAATTTTCAAGATAGTCACAATTTGAAGCCATATGTTTCCTTGTATTCCACGGTGCAACCATTACGTCCTTTGTCGAAATGGAAAGTTTTCCATCTAACTCTGCGTATAAAGTCGTTTGTATCATCCCAAGGGTATAATCCTTTCTCCGAGGTATAGGAATGTTCTTTAGGGATATACCTATGTAATGCTTTTCCATAGTAGTACCATATGTTTAGGTGGTTGCTCGACCGATAAGGAGCCTGTAGTTAGAGAAGCAAAAAATTGCAAAGGATCACAAACTATATATATATATAATAGGAACAAGTAAGACCCCGACGGCTGAGTCCAGAATTAGCCGTCGAAACGGCTTGAGCTCAGCCGTCGGGGTCTTACTTGTTCCTATTACCCACTCTACTACCCTAAGTATTGAGTACTTTGGTGCGTTATGGTCCACTTGGTTCCTTACCACATTTCCTTCGTTATATATATATATATTTATATATATATTTGTTTGTCTTTTAATAATTGTGGTAATATTTTGATCTGTTGCAGGTCAGCAGTAAGAAAAAGAAGAAAACAGACTTCATTCCTTACAGAGATTCTGTACTAACATGGCTTCTTCGAGAAAACTTGGGTAATTATTAAGTTTTGTTTCGTTGATTAACTGGTATTGCAGTTTATTGTTGTAGTAGTGGTGGTAGTATTAGTGGGGATGGTAGTTGTGGTGGTGGTAGTAGTGGGGATGGTAGTTGTAGTGGTGGTAGTTGTCGTGGTGGTGGTGGTGGTGGTAGTAGTCGTGGTAGTGGTAGATGTAGTGATGGTGGTGGTGGTAATAAAACTAATGGTGGTGATAGTAAAGGTGGTGGTGGTGGTGGTGGTAGTGATGGTGGTGGTGGTAGTAGTGGTAGTGATGGTGGTGGTGTTAGTAGTAGTAGCTGTAGTAATAGTGGTGGTGGTAGTAGTAGTGGTGGTAGTAGGAGCCAGTTTCGGGATTACTAGATATCCAAAGGATTTGTCATCAGAATGATTCTGTTTTCTAAAATTTCAGGCGGGAACTCCAAAACTGCCATGATTGCTGCCCTCAGCCCAGCTGACATCAACTTCGATGAGACCCTTAGTACACTGAGGTAAGTCTGACATTTATTTACACATACACACATACAGTCACACACACACATAGTCACACATACAGTCACTCACACATACAATCACACATACAGTCACACATACACACACACATACACACAGTCAGTACACTGAGCTAAGATATGATAGAGCTTCATAGCTCATACACATTCACACATACACACACACAGTCAGACATACACACAAACATGTAGTCTGTAATAATCGTATAATAATAATAGGTCAGGTCTTCAACAGACTTTGTCCGTTTCCTTCTCGTTTTAATATGGATTGCCTCGAGAATGTAATCCTATGTAATGAAGCTGTCTGATGAGATCACAGCACTGGTTAGACAGAATCATGTGGCCACTGTCATCATCGAAATATGTATCACAGCCTTATCAATAAAGGACTTTAACATCTGCAACTACTTCGCATTTTCTTCTTCTGTATGTATATATATATATGTATATATATATATATATATGTATATATATATGTATAACATCTCTACCTCCATTCCTCTAGATATGCTGACCGAGCCAAACAGATTGTGTGCAAGGCCGTGGTCAATGAAGATCCAAATGCCAAGGTCATTCGTGAACTCAAGGAAGAAGTTGCTCGCTTGCGAGAACTTTTGGTTCATGAAGGAATTGAAATAAATGAGTGTAAGTTTCATTCTTTTTCATCTTTTTCTCTTTTTACCATTTTCTTATTCTCTGAAGAAGCATAAAGTTAACCAAAGAATCAACCATAATAAAGAAACGGTGAACAAAGTTTAACCCTTTACCGTTTACATTACTCTATATATATACTATTGTATTTTCATGGTAAAGGCTTTACCTCACATAATGTCTCACATAACATTTACATTACTCTATATATACTATTGTATTTTCATGGTAAAGGCTTTACCTCACATAATGTCTCACATAATATCGAATGTTAGGGAGTTTGATATTATTTATTTTGAGAACAACACCCTAACACCAGTATGAGTGGCCAGTTACAGCTGGTTTGAACAGAAAGAGGTGAGAGAATTCTGGCTGGATATTACCAGTTTAAATGCTAAAGGGTTAAATCTTGAAAGTATGTCAGTTTAACCCTTTCATGACGGATTTCTAATGAAATACACTCTCTATTGATTAATTAATGAAGAATTTTGAAGGATTTACTAAAATTATTAATTATTTCATTACTAAGATAGTAATTTAATGTAAGGTTCTTATATAAAATTATGTTGGAAAGAATCGCTGGACATATTTTACGGGTGAAACCAATTGGTAGGAGACCCAAGGGTAGACCCTGAGAAAGATGGTTGAATAATATCCATGAGCTTGGCTGATCTCGCTTGGGGATCCAACTGGACCAGTTGCATCTGACAGAACCTGCTGGAAGGAGTGTTTGAGGACTCTTCCCCCACGACCCTCTCAGGAATAAGTGGGCGAAGAAGATTTTAATTTAAGTTCAATATATATCATTATTAATGAGAGTGACTGCTCTCCTAGACAGGTTGCCTTCACTACAGCTTATGGAACCCTTTCAACATCTTCCCTTTTTCAACATTCAATAATATTGTTGATTCTTCTGCAGGTAATACACCGACTGGTCAAAAAGAAATAAAACGCACTCGTAAGGAATCCATGTCCGCCGATGGTGAGGACCCAGTGGAACGTCTTCAGTTGTCTGAAAAACTAATGGCTGAGCTTAATGAATCTTGGGAAGAAAAACTGCGAAAAACAGAAGCCATTAGAAAAGACAGGTCTCTATCAATATATTTCCTTTTCAGTTGAATTCACCTCAATTTGTGTTGTCATCATCATCATATATTCTCTTTATACACTTCTTTCACAATTATATATACTGCATTTCTCAGTGTAAAAGATGCTACTTTTTTCTTAAAATAAGTCTCAAAAATCTACCATGCGTCCTAGAGGCCGAAGGTTGTTTATTATTTTTTTTTCCAATTTTTGGTTGTCAAAATTAAGGTGCGTCCTAAAGGAGGAGAAATATGGTATCTCTTTCTCTTCGCCAATTTTGAACTGTTTTTTTAAACTTTTACACTTCGTAAAGTGATTTTATGTATTAGATGTTCCTAATGTTCCTAATTCTGTGGGAATTAATATTAAATATTTAAATAAACTCTGATGAAACCTGTGGTTCTGTACAGGTAGAAACAGCTGTCAGTTTAAAAATGCTTTAAATCTTTGGTGTCATTTAAATTTTAATATATATAGGTCTGAAGGTGCAAATTAATTGCGCCCATGGGTGATATGTTTTAACATGTAGACACTAATCTACATGTTAAAACATATCTGAAGAGCTTCCAATTCCAGAGTCAGGTTCGATCATTAATTGATCGTTCCCCAAGCTGATCGACAGTGAAACATATGTAATATGTAATTAAATACATAAATGATGTAACACTGATTCTTTGTTCCCTTATATATTAATATATATATATATTTGTTGTTATATGTTGTTATATTTAACTTATTCCTGATTGTGCCATTCCAGAGAAGCAGTTCTGGCTGAAATGGGTGTGGCATTGCGGGAAGATGGTGGTACCATCGGCGTGTTTTCTCCTAAAAAGGTACAATTCTTTACAATTCTTCTACTTAAACTTTCTAAATCCCCTCACTTCTCCCCATCCTTCTCTCTTACACTATTTCCCCCACTTACTTTTTTTTTTTTTTTACATTTCCTGATAATATATACATATATTGTTATACTTTGGGAGGGTCATGTTGCCAATAAGAAACACATGCACCATATACATATATATTATATCAGAGGTTGGCTGAGAAGTTCATGGAATGACCAAATGAGGTTTATTGAACTTCTCAGTTGACCCTTGAATTCTTTGAGTTGTTTTATGTTTGCGTATTTATCTCCCCTTATTTCCCTTTGTTACCAGACCCCTCACTTGGTCAACCTGAATGAGGATCCTTTGATGTCAGAGTGTCTTATTTACTACATCAAGGATGGTATTACGAGGTAAGGGAGCCGTCTCTTCATATCCTGTTTCATCCCGCTGCACTGCGTGTGTGTGTGTGTGTGTGTGTATATGTGTGTGTGTGTGTGTGTATCTATATATATATGTGTGTGTGTATGTAAGTATATATCTATATATGTGTGTGTGTGTATGTAAGTATATATATCTATATATATGTGTGTGTGTGTGTGTATGTAAGTATATATATCTATATATGTGTGTGTGTATGTAAGTATATATCTATATATGTGTGTGTGTGTATGTAAGTATATATATCTATATATATATGTGTGTGTGTGTATGTAAGTATATATATCTATATATGTGTGTGTGTGTATGTAAGTATATATATCTATATATATGTGTGTGCGTGTGTATGTAAGTATATATATCTATATGTGTGTGTATGTAAGTATATATCTATATATATGTGTGTGTGTGTGTATGTAAGTATATATATCTATATATATGTGTGTGTGTGTATGTAAGTATATATATCTATATATATGTGTGTGTGTATGTAAGTATATATATCTATATATATGTGTGTGTGTATGTAAGTATATATCTATATATATGTGTGTAAGTATATATCTATATGTGTGTGTGTGTGTATGTAAGTATATATCTGTGTGTGTGTGTATGTAAGTATATATATCTATATATATGTGTGTGTGTATGTAAGTATATATCTATATATATGTGTGTGTGTGTGTATGTAAGTATATATCTATATGTGTGTGTGTGTATGTAAGTATATATCTATATATATGTGTGTGTATATATGTATATATGTGTGTGTATGTTTTGTATGTATATATGTGTATGTATATGTGTGTGTGTATTTAAATGTATGTGTATGTATGGACCTGTAACTCTTGATATGTGTCTATACATATGTATGTATATATGTCTACATATGTGTATATATGTCTGTGTGTATATATGTCTATGTATGTGTGTGTATATATGTATATATATATATATATATATATGTGTGTGTATATATGTATATATATGTGTGTGTATATATGTGTATATATATGTGTGTATATATGTGTATATATATGTGTATATATGTATATATATATGTATGTGTGTATATGTATGTATATATATGTATGTGTATATATGTATATATATATATATATGTGTATGTATGTATATATATATATGTGTATGTATGTATATATATGTATGTGTATGTGTATATATATATATATATATGTATGTGTATATGTGTATATATATATGTATGTGTATATATGTATGTATATATATGTATGTGTATATATGTATATATATATATATATATATGTATGAATATACATACCAAGTCATACTCGATTGCCATTGATGGCTGTAGTATTTTATCTTCAATTAATGTTGAGTTATCTGTTGACTTAGGGTTGGTCTACCAAATACCAAACAGCCCCCTGATATTCAGTTAAATGGAACCCATATTAAAGAAGACCACTGTATGTTTGATAATAATGAAGGTAAGACATATTGTTTGTACCACTATCACCATTGCCATCACCTCCACCAACACCACCATCATCAAGACCACCATCACTACCACCATCATCAAGACCACCATCACCATCACCACCACCATAGATATATCTATATATCCCCTAACCCCTCCTCCATCTATCACCAGGTACTGTAACTGTAATTCCCAGCAACGGCTCAATACTTTACATCAATGGCCGTCAGATCACAGAACCAACCACCCTTAAAGTTGGAGCTCGTGTTATCCTTGGCAAAAACCACGTTTTTCGTTTCAACCATCCAGTGCAAGGTAGGTAACAGTTGTTTGTCATATATCCTATGATCCATCTTTAATGTAAAATATACCCTATGACCTATCTTTAATTTCACATATATCCTATGCTCCATCTTCAATGTAAAATATACCTTATGATCTCTCTTATGATGTATCTTCTCTCTCAGATCACATATATCCTAAGACCTATCTTTAATTTCAAATATACCTTATGACCTCTCTTTACTATCATATATATCCAATGATCTCTCTTTAACCCTTTAGCATTTACATTACTTTATATATACTATTATATTCTCATGGTAAAGGCTTTACTTCTCATAATTACGTAACATAATTATCTCACATAATATGGAATCTATGAGATTTTAATATTGATTTTGAGAACAACACCTTAACATCAGTATGAGTGGCCTGTTACAGCCAGTTTGAACAGAAAGAGGTGAGAGAATTTTGGC
>OZ024761.1:20613969-20623969 GCA_964016885.1 Eledone cirrhosa
CTCATTTTCAGCAGAGTATACTGGAGCAACGTGAAGTAAAATGCTTTGCTCAAGAACACAACATACACCCTTGTCCAGGAATGAAACCCACAAGGTTATGATCATAAGTCCAACACCCTTACCACTAGGCCACATGATCCTCACAATTTACTTCAAAGATTAGAGATACAAAGGGAAATTTTCTAAAATATATTTCCAAGAGAGAGTGTCAAATGATATCTCTTTAACCCTTTAGCATTTAAACCGGCCATATCCGGCCAGAATTCTCACACCGCTTTCTGTTCAAACTGGCTGTAACTGGCTGCTCATACTGATGTTAAGGTATTGTTGTCAAAATAAATAATAGCAAAATCTCATTGATTCAATATTATGTGCGATAATTATGTTAAATAAAGTGTTTACCATGAAAATACAATAGTATATATAGTGTAATGTAAATGTTATGTGAGATATTATGTGAGGTAAAGCCTTTACTGTGAAAATACAATAGTATATATAGAGTAATGTAAATGTTATGTGAGATGTTATGTGAGGTAAAGCCTTTACTGTGACAATACAATAGTATATATAGAGTAATGTAAATGTTATGTGAGATATTATGTGAGGTAAAGCCTTTACTGTGACAATACAATAGTATATATAGAGTAATGTAAATGTTAAAGGCTTAAAAGAATCTTCCTGGAATTATTTTTAGTTTTTGAATTGGAAAAAATATCTGATTCTGTAAGGACAAGATCTCTCATCTGTCACATAGTCTGGTGGACCACTGGGACGATGCAGATGACCTGGCAACCAGCTCCTTCCATTCCTCTCACTTATCTGCCCTCCTTATGGTTGCACCCAGGACAAGATAGAGGTAGGGGTGAAAAAAAGAAGTTTTTTTTTTTTGTAATCTTTTATAAAAAGAAAAAAATGTCTCATTTGAACCAGTGAAGAATATACTAAGTTGAGTTAGACTTTATTAGAATGTTGTTGAAGTGTGTATACAGTTTTTTGAGGAGGGGGGGGGGCACCCTTTATGTCAGATCGACCAATCTTGTTTGTTATGTCCAATATTTGGCATGGGTTCTACAGCTGGATGTCCTTCCCAATGCCAACCACTTTCGCAACAGATTTTATAAATAATTTTTATGTTAAAATGTAGAGAATTTAACCAATTAGAGAATGATATTAAGTAGAGAAGAACTATTTATTAATTGGAACCAAGACTTTAAGAGGCTCGGATGAAACATTATTTTATTATATGTTAAAATATATATTTTAATCTGGGATTATTTTGGGAAATAATATCAGATCTTCTCTGGTCTGAAATTCCTTGTTGATTATATATATATACAGATATATATATACATATATATATATATATATATATATATATATGTATGTATGTGTGTGTATATATATATATATATATATATATATAAACATATACATACACATATATACACACTCACGCATATAATACACATACCTGCACACACGCATATGTGTACACATATTTGTCAAGTTTTCATGTTCATAATCTCAGTATCTCAGTCACTTGTCATATGTGTTATATATATATGTATATATATATATATATATATATATATATATATATATATACACACACACATAAAACGTTCAATGTCTTTCACATTTTTTTATGTTTGTTTTGTTCACATTTGTAATTCATATATATATATAATTTTTTATATAATTTATTTTGTTTCCAATTTTGCCTCAGTTTTGTACTTTTATTTATTTGTTCATGTATACACATATACATATATATATATATATATGTGTGTATATGTGTATATGTGTATATATATATATATGTGTGTGTGTGTATATATAGGTGGCATTTAAGACTGTAGACAGGTGGGTGGGCAGCCAGGCAGTTGGTAGCTCTTTGCAGCTTAGAAATGATTGCACAACACGTCATACCACACCATACACCACACCATACCATACCACATACCATACACCATACCACATACCATACACCATACCACACCATACCATACCATACTATACTATACCACACCATACCATACCATACCATACTATACCATACCTCATACCACACCATACACCATGCCATACTATACCATTGGTCATTTGCATGTTCCATCTGTTGTCAATTATATTGTGTAATCATTTGCTTTGTTGTTGTAATTATTATTATTTATGTTGTTGCTGTTATTTTCACTGCTCTTTCTCACCACAATATCACTGCTGCTGCTGTTGTTGCTGCTGTTGCTGCTGCCGCTGTTGTATTTAAAGAAAAAAACAAAAATAGAAATTCTCATTGCCTTCATCTTCACCACCATCACTACCATCACCATCTTTATCACCATCACCACCATCACCATCTTTATCACCATCAGCACCATCACCATCTTTTTTTTTTTAATTCTGACATATGTATACATCTATGTGTGTATATATATACTTGTTTCTTTATATATACATCTACATGTGTATATAACTACGACTGTATATGCCTCAGTTAGAATATATACAAACCTAAAACAAAAGCATGCTATCCATACACCAGTTATAGTCCTACTATCAACCACACCTATAAAACTGGACCCCATCTCCCCCATAGGGTTGGATAAGCTCTCGGTTGATGTGAGATGTGTGTTCATGTATAAGTTCCCAGTTGACCCGTGTTGTATATTGGTGTGTGAGATGTGTGTTCATGTATAAGTTCCCAGTTGACCCGTGTTGTATGTTGGTGTGTGAGATGTGTGTTCATGTATAAGTTCCCAGTTGACCCGTGTTGTATGTTGGTGTGTGAGATGTGTGTTCATGTGTGATGATCTATAGTAAGGGTTGGATAAACTCCTGGTTGATGTGTGTCCATGTATAAGCTCCTGGTTGATGTGTGTCCATGTATAATCTCTTGGTTGATATGTGTCCATGTATAAGCTACCATATATAAAGCTCCTGGTTGATATGTGTTGATGTATAAGCTCCATCTATAACACCTCTCAGTATTATCAACTCTCTCTCTCTGTTTATAAGGAAGACACTATTATTTTTATCATTAATTATACCAGTAAATTAGCGAGATCGTTAGTGTATTGGACAAATACCTCATGGTGTTTGGTCCCTCTTTTAAAATCATTCTGAGTTCAATCCCCACCAAGATCAATTTTTTACTTTCATTCTGCCAGGGTTGATGAACTAAAGTACCAGTCATATACTGGGGTCAATGTAATCAACTTTACTCCCCCCCCCCTTCCCTCAAATTGCTGGCCTTATGCCTAAATTAGAAATCATTATTTTAATCAGAAATTATAATTTTGTAGATATTTTTTATAATTTTTATTTTTAGACAAAAGTTGATCTTTTTATATTTTTGTTTAATTTTTATTAAATTTGTTTCATAATTCTATTTGGTTCTTTACAAATATTTTAATTAAAATTTCTATTAAGTTTAATTATTATTACATTAAATATTTAAATTTTTTATTGAATGTTTATTAATTTATTTTAATTCAATTAATTCTTTTTTAACTTAAATTGTATTAACTTTTTCATTTTTATTAATAATTTTATTAAGTTCAATTTTCGTTTGATAAAGTTTAAATATTTCTTATATTGTTTTAGATTTTCTGTTTATAAAAAAAAGTTTTTATCTATTAATTTTACTAAAATAAAAAAAAAAATTTAAATGTCCAATAATCTTATTAAATTATTATTAAAATTTTTACTAATTGTATCTATTAATTAAAAATTCTTTTTATTAAGTTATGTAAGAATGTGTGGACTTCACCACCCCTGATGAGGTCGTAGGAGCAACATAATGACATACAACATTTCTTGGGCATTTTAAACCTGTTTTTCAAATATTTTCTGCTATATCATTGCAGGATGTTAAGAATTAAAGTGGCTTTATTTTTATTACTGCTTTTCTGAATTCAATAATTTTATGAAGAACGCTTTTGAAGTGTGCGTGTGTGAAAATTATCTGCTGTCTATTTAGTTTCGGCTTCATTGCCTTGTGTATGGGAGTCTTCTAGGATATGTAGCTTGTCTATCACAGGTTACATTCTTATATGTATTTATTCACAAGAGCTAACTGAACAGTTCAGAATTGAATTTAAATGTTGCGGTTTAGTATTTAACTCGTCCATTGTTTTACAATCGTTTCAAAGGGCAAAATAAACCAAGAATCCAGCGCTATATCAACTAATCAGTCAGATATACAACTCTATAGTATTAGCCTTGATAACATACATGGAGTCTGCCATTCAACCTCACAACGATGGGATATTCATATCTAACTACATTCAGTTCTATTAGGGTTGTTATGAGTTCTACCTTAATTGATTGGAGTAGTAACATGTCTATATAGATATATACATACATATATATGTACATATATATACACATATACATATATATATATAGAAAGATATACATACATATATATACACCCACACACACACACACACACACACACACATATATATATATATATATATATATATATATATATATATATATATATATATATAGACCTCCTGTATAACACGTAGAGTGCTCTATCCTGCCTACACTAGTGACTAGTCTCAGTTTATTAACTAACAAAATACAACGTATATATATATATATATATGTATATATACATACACATATTTATATATATATATATATATATATATATATATACTATTGCTATAACGAACTCACATAATTAAATATAATTAATTATCTGTCCATCATGTTTGTTGTGACTCACTTATTCTCTTACCTCCTCACTGCTGGGACGATAACAACAACAACATCATTTACTGTTGTTGTTGTTTGTTATATAGTCCTGTTCGTTATCGTTAGTTATATTTCTGCAATATTCTTTGATCTTGCTTCAATAAATTATTTTTTTTATTTTTTTTTTACTTATTGTAGTTTTTTGCTTTTTGTTTTAGTTTTGCTTCTTTTTTTTCGTTTTATTTTATTTTTTGGCTTTTTTTTTGTAGAAGTTTTATATTGTTATTGTTGTTTTTGTTTTTATGCCCATATTTTTGTTTACACGCAGAAACCCACTTTGTTCCGTCCTGTGCTGTCCTGTCTGTGTAAACCCTTTGTGCTCAATAAATAAAACCTTATTGCTACTACTACTACTACTACTACTATTACTACTACTACTATTACTACTACTACTACTATTACTACTACTACTATTATTACTACTACTATTACTGTTATTATTATTATTATTGTGGTAGAGTGCCGGACAACATGCTTCGCAGCATAGAGTTACGGCTCTTTACGTTCTGAGTTCAAATTCCGCCGAGGTTAACTTTGCCTTTCATCCTAACAGGGTCGATAAAATAAAGTACCAGTAATGCACTGGGGTTGATTTAATCGACTTTCCCCTCCCCCTCCCCCCAAATTATTGGCCCCGTGCCTATAGTAGAACTCTTTATTATTATTATTATTATTATGGTTGAGTGCCGGACAACATGCTTCGCAGCACAAAGTTACGGCCCTTTACGTTCTGCGTTCAAATCCTGCCGAGGTTAGTTTTGCTTTCCATCCTTTCATTTGACAGAAAATATATATATATAT
The DNA here is from genome assembly GCA_964016885.1 of Eledone cirrhosa. NCBI lineage: Eukaryota > Metazoa > Mollusca > Cephalopoda > Octopoda > Eledonidae > Eledone > Eledone cirrhosa. The sequence goes on from OZ024761.1 coordinate 20,619,538, forward strand.
ATATATATATTATTTTTTTTTTCCCGCTTCTTTTGTTGTTTGCAGACAAAGATTGGAGTTGATGAGGGAAATGTACCACAATGAGGCTGAGCTGTCCCCTACTTCACCAGAACCCAGCATTGATAATATGACTGGCGGCGATCCATTCTATGATCGCTTTCCCTGGTTTCGTCTTGTAGGAAGGTATGTTCTCAAGTCTTTGTCTTCCTTCTTCCAGAAAAATACACAGATTTGTTTGTATGTGTGTATGTGTGTGTATATCTAATATATGTATATATTCATGTGTGTGTATATGTGTGTATATCTATCTAATATATGTATATATATATACATGTGTGTATATCTATCTGATATATGTATATATACATGTGTGTGTATATGTGTGTATATCTATCTGATATATGTATATATACATGTGTGTATATCTATCTGATATATGTATATATACATGTGTGTGTATATGTGTATATCTATCTACTATATGCATATATACATGTGTGTGTATGTATGTATATCTATCTAATATATGCATATATACATGTGTGTGAATATGTGTGTATATCTAATATATGTATATATATGTGTGTGTATATGTGTAGTCTTATAGAAACCATTTTTATATTAAATTGGATGTTTACACTCTACTAATATATATATATATATATTTATATATATATATATATATATATATATAACTAACAAAAAGTTATCACTCTACATGGCTGAATACAATAAATGTAATCTGAGTATTTTGAATATTAATAATAATATTCGATTTGTTTGCAGTTATGCAAACAGCCTCTTTTAAACCATGTCAGTAGAATGAGCCCCTCATTCTACTGACATGGTTTAAAAGAGGCAAATGAATCGAATATTATTATTAATATTCAAAAAATTCAGATTACATTTATATATATATATATATATATATATATATATATATATATACTGTAAGTTTATTACAAAAATAATAACTCAATGGACGAGAGTCTATATATATATATATATATATACACACACACGCATGTGTGTATACCTGGATTGGCAGTATCGGTAGAGGGTCCGATGCCATGCTTTGACGCATAATGTTACAGCCCTTGCCATTCTGAGTTCAAATCCCGCCGAGGTTAACTTTGCCTTTCATCCTTACGGGGTCGATAAAATAAAGTACCAGTAATGCACTGGGATAATTGCTGGCCTTGTGCCAAAAGTAGAAACAATTATTGTAAATTAAACATGTTAAAATCTGTCCTAATCCATTTTCTAATTAAGTTATATTCTGTTCTTTTTAACCCTTCAAAAAACAAAATAAATTGCAGATCCTTTGTATACCTGAGCAACTTATTCTACCCGGTACCGTTAGTACATCGTGTGGCTATTGTTAACGAGAAAGGAGATGTAAAAGGATACCTATGTGTGGCTGTCCAAGCTGTGACAGGTAAGATATTTACACCTCAATCAATATATTGTTACTATATGACAGGAGTAAGGAAGGAATTATGTTTTGGAGTTAGGGGCAAATCTGGCTGTGTGGAAATGTAGAGGAAAGTACTATAAATGCCATAAATTAGAGGAAAAGGGGTGGAAAAGCAAGGACTCTAGGGCCACAGAAGAAAGTGAGGAGAAGGAGAGAGGGTGATGGGTTATGTGTGACAGGAATCTCTATATAAACAAGGAATTATCTGTTGTCTTGGAGTCAAGAGAGGGCAGCTGAAAGACTGAAAGACTCAGTATTGTTGCTATATACAGTAGGAATTGTAAACAAGGAATTATCTGTTGTCTTGGAGTCAGGAGAGGGCAGCTGAAAGACTGAAAGACTCAGTATTGTTGCTATATACAGTAGGAATTGTAAACAAGGAATTATCTGTTGTCTTGGAGTCAGGAGAGGGCAGCTGAAAGACTGAAAGACTCAGTATTGTTGCTATATACAGTAGGAATTGTAAACAAGGAATTATCTGTTGTCTTGGAGTCAGGAGAGGGCAGCTGAAAGACTGAAAGACTCAGTATTGTTGCTATATACAGTAGGAATTGTAAACAAGGAATTATCCGGTTGATTTTGTTTTTTCTCCAGAAAAAGATGACACTGTTGACTACGCTCCAGGAATTAAACAATCTGGAAATGCCAAAATATCATTTGATGATGAAAACTACTTCCAAAAGGTGCGTTCTATTTGCTTTGCTACCTCTGTCTCTCACTCTGTTACCTCTCTCTCACTCTCTCTGTTACCTCTCTCTCTTCCTCTCTATAGGAAGTCTCTCTCTTCCTCTCTATAGGAAGTCTGTCACTCTCTCTTCCTCTCTACAGGAAGTCTGTCTCTCTCTTCCTCTCTCTCTGCCTTCCTCTCTACATGGAGTCTGTCATGTTAAGATATCTTGTGCATGTGTTTAGATGTTCTGTGTATAATGTCATGTTTAGATGTCCTGTGTATAATGTCATGTTTAGATGCCCTGTATATAATGTCATGTTTAGATGCCCTGTATATAATGTCATGTTTAGATATCTTGTATATAATGTCATGTTTAGATGTCCTGTATATAATATCATGTTTAGATGTCCTGTATATAATGTCATGTTTAGTTGTCCTGTATATAATGTCATGTTTAGATATCTTGTATATAATGTCATGTTTAGATGTCTTATATATAAATGTATTTAGATGTCTTCTACAATGTTATTGACGTCAGAATGATCTTCTACATTATATTACGATATCTTGTATATTATATCATGTTTAAATATCTTGTACAATATCATATTAAAAGGGCACATATACTTCTTAGTTTTACCAAGGTCAATGTTGTTAGTTAATATTACAGTTAGGAAATAGATATCAGTAAAATTCTGGGGGTTCAGTGACAGTCTTCCTTGAAAACAAATTGCTGGCCTTCTGCCTAAATCTGAAACCAGTAATACACTGGGGTAATTGCTGGCCATGTCACTAAATCTGAAACCATTATTATTATAATTATGGCAGTGAATTGTCGGACAAAATGTTGTATATTTAGTTACACTCCGAGTTCAAATCTCACCATGGTTAGCTTTGCCTTTCTTCCTTGTCAGGGGTTGATAAAATATAGAATAGAATACCAGTGAAATACTAGGGTTGATAAAATATAGAATAGAATACCAGTGAAATACTAGGGTTGATAAAATATAGAATAGAATACAAGTGAAATACTAGGGATTGATAAAATATAGAATAGAATACCAGTGAAATACTAGGGTTGATAAAATATAGAATAGAATACAAGTGAAATACTAGGGGTTGATAAAATATAGAATAGAATACAAGTGAAATACTAGGGTTGATAAAATATAGAATAGAATACCAGTGAAATACTAGGGTTGATAAAATATAGAATAGAATACAAGTGAAATACTAGGGTTGATAAAATATAGAATAGAATACCAGTGAAATACTAGGGTTGATAAAATATAGAATAGAATACAAGTGAAATACTAGGGTTGATAAAATATAGAATAGAATACAAGTGAAATACTAGGGTTGATAAAATATAGAATAGAATACAAGTGAAATACTAGGATTGATAAAATATAGAATAGAATACCAGTGAAATACTAGGGTTGATAAAATATAGAATAGAATACCAGTGAAATACTAGGGATTGATAAAATATAGAATAGAATACCAGTGAAATACTAGGGGTTGATAAAATATAGAATAGAATACAAGTGAAATACTAGGATTGATAAAATATAGAATAGAATACAAGTGAAATACTAGGGTTGATAAAATATAGAATAGAATACCAGTGAAATACTAGGGTTGATAAAATATAGAATAGAATACCAGTGAAATACTAGGGGTTGATAAAATCAGGTATAGCCCCACACCAGATGTACTCGTGCATGTGTTATGGTTGTGGTTCTACACTGAGGTTGTGCACTGCCCTTCCTGCTACATATCTTTGAGGACCAACCTAAAGACCGGGTGTGGTGGGGCTGATAGAAATAGGGATAATACAGAGGTAGTGCAGGTGGGTGGGTTAGGCCAGCTTGGGTGTTTCTCGTTGTCAAAGGTAACTTCCGACACTACCACAAACCTCTAGATATTATACAGGCTGTAGTTATATCTTTGTCTTCGGTAGAAACAGTTGTGTAACCCCAAACTTGCTCAAGATTGCAATAATTTGAAGAAAGCTGTCGACGTTCCGCCGCCACAGGAGGAAGAACGTATTGTTGAAGGCGAAGGAACCAATCCAGATTCTAACGAAATGCTTGGTAAGTAACGAATCTTCTACCTAATTATTATTTAAAACTATGTTGTAGTTTGCTTGAAACAAATGTATAAAATAGGGGGTTGGAGGGTTTCTTTTAGGGGGCTTTTTTTAAGACAGCTGCAGCAATGTAAATGGGACTTTAAATGTTAAAAATAATAACAAAGTTGTTAGAGTAACCATGAAGATGTTT
>OZ024761.1:20636469-20678996 GCA_964016885.1 Eledone cirrhosa
AAAGTATGTTAACCTCATATTTACCCAGAACCTCTCTCACAGAACTCTTCAACAACTCCTGTCATTCCTTGTCATCAACTTCTATCAACCTTACTAACTTCCCACACTTTATTCTTCTCTAACCCAGTTTAAATACTTCTTACATTGATTACACACAGTTTCATTGAAAACAAAACAAACCAGCATAGAAAGCATTGCTCTAACTTACCTACACTATATTTATATACCTATACTATATATATCTACCTATACTATCAGCCCCCCCCCCCCCCCCCGTTTGCCTTAAAATATGAGGGGGGGGGGGCAAACCAACATTTGTTATTTACCTATACTATATATATATATATATATATATGTCGTTTCTGAATTTGTTTAGCAAGATTCTTTATCTGAAATCGTGTGTTGAAACCGATATTGTTATACTTTGGGAGGGTCATGTTGCCATAAAAGAATTACAACCAAAATTAAATAGAAAATATGAGTGGAACAGCAACATCACAACTTACAATTAAGGACAAAATGAAAACACACACACACATAGAATAAACAACCGACCAATAACATGTAAATAAATAAACAAATAGATAAATGAACACAAACATACACAGACACCCGGATGTGGCGCATGCGCAAACTGAGCACACAACACACACACAGAAACAAAATGGCGTAGGACAGAAGAAAAGGAAAGGCACAGAAACAAAGAAAGGAATCCCCAGTCACTGAAGAGGTCACAGAGTGTGTGACGAAAGGACTATGACTATATATAAACAACTATCTGGTTGTGGAACCAACCAACCAACCAGAAATTTATAAATTTGTAGATTTGTAAATTTATAAATTTATAAATATATAATAAATTCAAGTGAAAGCAACTGGTGCGTGTGTTTCTTATTGGCAACATAACCCTCCCAAAGTATAACAATATATATATATGATTCACTCTTAATAACACGAGGACCTATCACTTCATATATTAATAGGATTCAATCTTGTGGATTTAATTGTGATTTTGTCGTCTGAAACAATTGTAAACAAATAAAAACCTTTTCAAGAATGTTTGGTTGTATTTTCTCCCACTAAAATTCATGATGGTAATAATAATAATAAAAACAAAGTTTCTACTTTTGGCACAAGGCCAGCAATTATCCCAGTGCATTACTGGTACTTTATTTTATCAACCCCATAATAATAACAATAACAGACTGACTGGGAATATGAAAACAATTGGCATGACATCTTTATCAAGGACAAGTTGAAAGAAACAGCAATTTAGTCATTATTCTGCTTGACATGTCTTTCTGTGTTATGACTTTAACAACCTTAACTATGGAGTCTAAATTTGTTTTGTATTTTTTCTCTTCTTTCTTTCCCAGTACTTCTCCAGTTCATGCAAAATATGACCTTTTGGTTTGGTTTGAAATCTGTGAGCTTGCACCCAATGGAGAGTAAGTGTCTTACATAAATATAGTGAACCTCATGTTGTTATGTGTGTGTTGTGGTGTGTGGTGATATACTTAGTCAGCCCTGAGCCCTACACCAACATTAGTTGGTGTAGGGGTCAGGGCTAACTAAGCCTCGTGTTGCTGATACATGTGATTAGATGAAAGAGAGAAGAAAAGAGTTCAATGTATCGGACTTTGATCCTTCATCAGAAGATACAGTGGAAAGAGAGAAAAAAGGTTGTGTGTGTGTGTGTATGGAAAATCAACAAAAAAAACATTTTTCATGTGATACATGTCCCATATTCCATGTGCTATCTGTCTCGCATTCTCTTTGCTACATGTCCCCTAATCCATGTGTTACCTGTCCGATATTCTGTTTGTTACCTGTCTGATATTCTGTTGTTAATTACCCAGGTATGTACCCACAGTAGTCGACCATTCCGATGACTTACCGTGTGCTGGTACCTACCTTCTCCACCAGGGTATACAAAGACGTATCTCCATAACCATTGTCCACGAGAAAGGACCAGACTTGATATGGAGGGATATCAAGGAACTTGTAGTCGGTGAGTGGCCTCTGTTTATACTACTAGTGGTGGGGTGGGTTGTGATGGGGGGGTCTCTACTTCTGGTGGTGGGGTGGTGCATGGTGTGGTGTGTGTATGTTTATATATATATATATATGTGTGTTTATATATATATATATATATGTATGTATGTATGTATATATATATATGTATGTATGTATATATATATGTATGTATGTATATATATATATGTATGTATGTATATATATATATATATGTATGTGTATTGTATGGTGTATGTGCCTGTGTGTGTATGTGGTGAGGTGTGTGCTTGTGTGTGTATGTGGTGAGGTGTGTGCTTGTGTGTGTATATATATATGTGTGTATGTGTGTGAGTGAGTATATAAACCACTAAACCAGTCCCTAATACTTCCCCTAATAATTCATATTTATCTCTTCAGGTCGTATTAGAAATACTCTGGATTATCGAGATGTGGACACAGAGAATACTGTGCTCTCTCTCAGCCTCTTCCCAGCTCACTATGTACAGCAACCTAATGATGACAGGTAATTACCTCTTCATCTGTGTCTTAGGGGGCCACATTCTTAACCCTTTACCATTTACATTCCTCTATATATACTATTGTATTGTCACAGTAAAGGCTTTACCTCACATAATATCTCACATAACATTTACATTACTCTATATATACTATTGTATTTTCACAGTAAAGGCTTTACCTTACATAATATCTCACATAACATTTACATTACTCTATATCTACTATTGTATTGTCACAGTAAAGGCTTTACCTCACATAATATCTCACATAACATTTACATTACTCTATATATACTATTGTATTGTCACAGTAAAGGCTTTACCTCACATAATATCTCACATAACATTTACATTACTCTATATATACTATTGTATTTTCACAGTAAAGGCTTTACCTTACATAATATCTCACATAACATTTACATTACTCTATATCTACTATTGTATTGTCACAGTAAAGGCTTTACCTCACATAATATCTCACATAACATTTACATTACTCTATATATACTATTGTATTGTCACAGTAAAGGCTTTACCTCACATAATATCTCACATAACATTTACATTACTCTATATATACTATTGTATTTTCACAGTAAAGGCTTTACCTTACATAATATCTCACATAACATTTACATTACTCTATATATACTATTGTATTGTCACAGTAAAGGCTTTACCTCACATAATATCTCACATAACATTTACATTACTCTATATATACTATTGTATTTTCACAGTAAAGGCTTTACCTTACATAATATCTCACATAACATTTACATTACTCTATATATACTATTGTATTGTCACAGTAAAGGCTTTACCTCACATAATATCTCACATAACATTTACATTACTCTATATATACTATTGTATTTTCACAGTAAAGGCTTTACCTCACATAATATCTCGCATAACATTTACATTACTCTATATATACTATTGTATTGTCACAGTAAAGGCTTTACCTCACATAATATCTCACATAACATTTACATTACTCTATATATACTATTGTATTTTCACAGTAAAGGCTTTACCTCACATAATATCTCACATAACATTTACATTACTCTATATATACTATTGTATTTTCACAGTAAAGGCTTTACCTCACATAATATCTCACATAACATTTACATTACTCTATATTTACACACTAAATTACACAGCTACACACCGAGTTACACAGCTACACACTAAATTACACAGCTACACGGTGAATTGTTTTCTTTATAGTCATATATATATTTTTTATTTTCTACTTTCCATTTTAGGATATTTTTCCGGTTTGAAGCTGCCTGGGACAGCTCCCTTCACAACTCTCCCCTCTTGAACCGAGTGACCCCTGGTGGAGAGAAAGTATTTATGACATTATCTGCATATTTGGAGGTAAAGAATTCTGCCGATGTCTTTTTACCTTACCTGTGATTTAGAATTCCTTATTTGTTTTTTTAGATAGATATAAACATGTTTGTGACATGATAAATAGCACCCAGTCCACCCTGCAAAGTGGAAGTGGTGGTGCCACAACAAACAGCACCCAGTCCACCCTGTAAGGTGGTAGTGCTGGTGCCACAACAAACAGCACCCAGTCCACCCTGCAAAGTGGAAGTGGTGGTGCCACAACAAACAGCACCCAGTCCACCCTGTAAGGTGGTAGTGCTGGTGCCACAACAAACAGCACCCAGTCCACCCTGTAAGGTGGTAGTGCTGGTGCCACAACAAACAGCACCCAGTCCACCCTGTAAGGTGGTAGTGCTGGTGCCACAACAAACAGCACCCAGTCCACCCTGTAAGGTGGTTGTGATTTCTTCATGATAAGAGGCGGTCATGAACCGAGATTCAACTGTATTAAAAAGACATTATTGAAAGTTATTGATCTGTTCTTATTCTATATTGATTCCTTTAGGTTGATAATTGTGCACAGCCTGCCTACATCACGAAAGACTTGTGTCTGCTTATACATGCCCGTGATGGAAAACTTACTGCTCCAAGGTATTGTTGGATCATCAGCTTTATTGTATTAATATATACACATACATATATATATATATATATATATATATATACATATACTCTGTATTAGTACATACATATATATATACATATACTCTGTATTAGTACATGCATACACACACACACACACACATAAATATTCTGCATTAGTATATACATACACACACATATACATATACTTTGTATTAGTACATACACACACACACTCACACATACATATTTACATATGTATTAATACATACAGAAACATACACACTCTATTTATACACATTTACAGAAAAACATGCACATACACATTCTACATACACACACACTCATATACAGGGAACAAAACACACTCACACACATAATCACACACACACACACATAGACACACATGGTCCCTTAACTCCTAAAGGAGTCATCAAGGTGTTGTAATGTCATATGGCATTTCTAGGGCATTTTTTGAAACCTGGTGGAAGCATCTATACACGTATACACACTCTTCATAAATATGATGAGGGGGATAATGGTGGTGGTGGTGGTCGTGATGATGGTGAAAACTTTCGTCTTTTGTCTTTCAGTATTGGTTGTTTTAATTTGTAAGTACTGTTTCTACAACGCTTGGCTTATTTTGGGCCAACTGAGGGTGAAACTGTTTCTACAACGCTTGGCTTATTTTAGGCCAACTGAGGGTGAAACTGTTTCTATAGAGCTTGGCTTATTTTAGGCCAACTGAGGGTGAAACTGTTTCTATAGAGCTTGGCTTATTTTAGGCCAACTGAGGGTGAAACTGTTTCTACAACGCTTGGCTTATTTTAGGCCAACTGAGAGTGAAACTGTTTCTATAGAGCTTGGCTTATTTTGGGCCAACTGAGGGTGAAACTGTTTCTATAGAGCTTGGCTTATTTTAGGCCAACTGAGGGTGAAACTGTTTCTATAGAGCTTGGCTTATTTTGGGCCAACTGAGGGTGAAACTGTTTCTACAACGCTTGGCTTATTTTAGGCCAACTGAGGGTGAAACTGTTTCTATAGAGCTTGGCTTATTTTAGGCCAACTGAGGGTGAAACTGTTTCTACAACGCTTGGCTTATTTTAGGCCAACTGAGGGTGAAACTGTTTCTATAGAGCTTGGCTTATTTTAGGCCAACTGAGGGTGAAACTATTTCTATAGAGCTTGGCTTATTTTAGGCCAACTGAGGGTGAAACTGTTTCTATAGAGCTTGGCTTATTTTAGGCCAACTGAGGGTGAAACTGTTTCTATAGAGCTTGGCTTATTTTAGGCCAACTGAGAGTGAAACTGTTTCTATAGAGCTTGGCTTATTTTAGGCCAACTGAGGGTGAAACTGTTTCTATAGAGCTTGGCTTATTTTAGGCCAACTGAGAGTGAAACTGTTTCTATAGAGCTTGGCTTATTTTAGGCCAACTGAGGGTGAAACTGTTTCTATAGAGCTTGGCTTATTTTGGGCCAACTGAGAGTGAAACTGTTTCTATAGAGCTTGGCTTATTTTAGGCCAACTGAGGGTGAAACTGTTTCTACAACGCTTGGCTTATTTTAGGCCAACTGAGGGTGAAACTGTTTCTATAGAGCTTGGCTTATTTTGGGCCAACTGAGAGTGAAACTGTTTCTATAGAGCTTGGCTTATTTTAGGCCAACTGAGGGTGAAACTGTTTCTACAACGCTTGGCTTATTTTAGGCCAACTGAGGGTGAAACTGTTTCTATAGAGCTTGGCTTATTTTAGGCCAACTGAGGGTGAAACTATTTCTATAGAGCTTGGCTTATTTTAGGCCAACTGAGGGTGAAACTGTTTCTATAGAGCTTGGCTTATTTTGGGCCAACTGAGGGTGAAACTGTTTCTATAGAGCTTGGCTTATTTTAGGCCAACTGAGAGTGAAACTGTTTCTATAGAGCTTGGCTTATTTTAGGCCAACTGAGAGTGAAACTGTTTCTATAGAGCTTGGCTTATTTTAGGCCAACTGAGAGTGAAACTGTTTCTATAGAGCTTGGCTTATTTTAGGCCAACTGAGAGTGAAACTGTTTCTATAGAGCTTGGCTTATTTTAGGCCAACTGAGGGTGAAACTGTTTCTATAGAGCTTGGCTTATTTTAGGCCAACTGAGAGTGAAACTGTTTCTATAGAGCTTGGCTTATTTTAGGCCAACTGAGGGTGAAACTGTTTCTATAGAGCTTGGCTTATTTTGGGCCAACTGAGAGTGAAACTGTTTCTATAGAGCTTGGCTTATTTTAGGCCAACTGAGGGTGAAACTGTTTCTACAACGCTTGGCTTATTTTAGGCCAACTGAGGGTGAAACTGTTTCTATAGAGCTTGGCTTATTTTGGGCCAACTGAGAGTGAAACTGTTTCTATAGAGCTTGGCTTATTTTAGGCCAACTGAGGGTGAAACTGTTTCTACAACGCTTGGCTTATTTTAGGCCAACTGAGGGTGAAACTGTTTCTATAGAGCTTGGCTTATTTTAGGCCAACTGAGGGTGAAACTATTTCTATAGAGCTTGGCTTATTTTAGGCCAACTGAGGGTGAAACTGTTTCTATAGAGCTTGGCTTATTTTGGGCCAACTGAGGGTGAAACTGTTTCTATAGAGCTTGGCTTATTTTAGGCCAACTGAGAGTGAAACTGTTTCTATAGAGCTTGGCTTATTTTAGGCCAACTGAGAGTGAAACTGTTTCTATAGAGCTTGGCTTATTTTAGGCCAACTGAGAGTGAAACTGTTTCTATAGAGCTTGGCTTATTTTAGGCCAACTGAGAGTGAAACTGTTTCTATAGAGCTTGGCTTATTTTAGGCCAACTGAGGGTGAAACTGTTTCTATAGAGCTTGGCTTATTTTAGGCCAACTGAGAGTGAAACTGTTTCTATAGAGCTTGGCTTATTTTAGGCCAACTATGACTAAGATGTTATAGGTGGTAATCCTGGTATATATATATATATATCATCATCATCGTCATCATCATTTTACGTCCGCTTTTCCCTGCTTGCAAGGGTGGGACGGGTCTTATTCAGCACAGCATCTCTCCACTCGTCACGGTCCTTCATCATCTCCACCGTGAGCTTCAATGATCAATATATATATAGCAATCCTGGTATATATGACATACCAATCCTGGTATATATGACATACCAATCCTGGTATATATGACATACCAATCCTAAACTCCCAAAATCAAATACCTTGAACACTATCGCTGTCATTATTGATGGTACTGGTCCACCAGTCATTAAATTATTATTCCTCTATTCTCTGCTTCAGCTTTTAAATGCAAACTAAAGTAGCTTCAGCTTTATTGTTATGACTCCCTTTACTTTACTTCCACATTATAATATTTACAGATGCAACAAATAAATAAATCAAATCAAAGGGTTGTAAGGGTGATTTAACACTCTAGGGGTTGTGAGGGAATTGGTTTAGCACTGTAAGGTTTGTTTGGGAACTGGTTTAGCACTGTAATGGTTGTGAGGGCACAGGTTTAGCACTGTAAGGGTTTGGAGGGCACTGGTTTAGCACTGTAAGGGTTTGGAGGGCACTGGTTTAGCACTGTAAGGGTTGTGTGGGCACTGGTTTAGCACTGTAAGGGTTGTGTGGGAACTGGTTTAGCACTGTAAGGGTTGTGTGGGAACTGGTTTAGCACTGAAACCTGGATTAGCCGTGTCTATTTTTGTTTTAAAATCACATTTTATTTACCAAAGATCCTCACTTTTGATCCTCAATAATATATATTAAGTCTCAACAGAACTTATTTGACTTAAACCTGGATTAGTGGTGCATATTTTTGCTTTAAAATCCAATACTTTATTTACCAACTTATGTCTTCTTATTTCAGGTCCCTGCGCTACCTGTTCAGTGGTGGTTATTCCCGCAAGGACACCAACAGACTAGGTGGTGTTTACGAATTGTTCCTGCGCCGTTGCAACAATTCTGGAAGTCCAGGTAAGCAGCCATTTTTATTTTTTATTTTTCTAACTTTTTTCCTTACAACTCTCTCTCTCAACTCTCTCTCTCTCAACTCTCTCTCTCTCAACTCTCTCTCTCTCTCAACTCTCTCTTTCAACCCTCTCTCTCAACTCTTTCCTCTCTCTATCCCCTTCATTCTCTCTCTATCTATATCCTTCTCCATCTCCCCTCTCTCTACCAGGCTGCTCTTTTCCTCCTCCCTTACACTCCCTCCATCTCACTCCCTCCTCCTCTCCCGCCCCATCCTCCCTCCCCCATATCTCACTTCCTCCACATCCTCTCTCCCCTCGCCCCCTATCTCACTTCCTACTCCCCCTCCTCCCCCTACTCTCTTTAATTAGAAAAACATAATAATATTAATAATAATAAGGGTTTCTGAATTAGGTACAAGAAAAACAATTTTAGGTGGGGAGGGAAAAGCCAGTATATCGACCCCAGTGCATTTCTGTGTCCACTCCTTTCTCACTACAACTTTTCCTTTTTATAGGACCCTATCTCATCTCTATCTTCTCCTAGGCCCCTATTTCTCTCCCTTCTATACCACCCTATCCCATATTTGTCTCCTCCTAACATCCCTATTTCTGACCCTTCTGTGTCCACTCCTTTCTCACCTCAATCTCTCCTCCCTTCTATAGGACCCTATCTCATCTCTATCTCCTCCTGTGGTCCCTATTTCTGACCCTTCTGTGTTCACTCCTTTCTCACCTCAATCTCTCCCTACTATACGACCACCTAATCCCATATCTATCTTCTCCGAGGTCCCTATTTGTCCCCCTCCTGTGTCACCACAACCTCTCCCTTCTATATGACCCTACCCCATATCTATCTCCCCCTGTGTCATCACAACCTTGACCTCCATATGACCCCTATCTCACCCCTATTTCACCCCTATCTATTATTGCTATTGTAGGTGTACAAAGACGTCAACGTCGTGTTCTGGACACATCCTCCACCTATGTTCGTGGGGAGGAGAACCTCAATGGCTGGCGGCCCCGTGGTGACTCCCTAATCTTAGAACACCAATGGGAACTTGAGAAACTCACTCGACTTGAAATGGTAAGGGTTTCTTTTTTACTGTCTCTTCTGATTGGAATATAACAACAAAAAGATAGAAAAAAAATTTCCCAAATCTTATATGTTTCTTGTTGTTGTTGTTGGTGTTGGGCGGTGGATTGGCAGTATCAGTAGAGGGTCAGACGCCATGCTTAGCAGCATAGAGTTACGGCCCTTTATGATCTGAGTTCAAATCCCGCCGAGGTTAATTTTGCCTTTCATCCTTACGGGGTCGATAAAATAAAGTACCAGTAATGTACTGGGGTCGATTTAATCAACTTTCCCCTTCCTTCCCCCAAATTTCTGGCCTTGTGTCTCAAGTAAAAATCCTTTTTATTGTTAACAGGTCGAGAAAGCACGACATATTCTCCTGTTGAGAAAGAAACTTGGTGAACAAAATAAGACCCAAGAACTGAGCAAACTTGACAAGGATGCCTCAAACATGTACGCGAAGGCCAAGTCCCAGCGTGCCAAGGAGGAGGAACTCAAAGGAGACGATGATAAAGATCTCTCCACTGATGGAATTGATAAGAAACTCAAGTTGTCCAATTCCGATGGACCCATATCAGATTTCGTCACTAATGGCGACAACAACAAAGAGCTGACAGCCAAATGTCTGCGACTCCTCTTACAGGGACGTCTACCACTCAGCTCTCAGAACAAGGTAAGCCTCTCCCTTTCTCTCTCTCTCTCTTTCTACCACTCAGCTCTCAGAACAAGGTAAGCCTCTCCCTTTCTCTCTCTCTCTCTCTCTCTATACCACTCAGCTCTCAGAACAAAGTAACTCTCTCTCTCTCTCTCTCTCTCTCTCTCTCTCTCTCTACCACTCAGCTCTCAGAACAAAGTAACTCTCTCTCTCTCTCTCTTACCTTTCAAACAAGTTATGTCTCTTTCTCTCTCTCTCTCACTCTCACACACACCCCCACCCACACACACAGCTAATCCTCCTCCTCCTACTACTACTATTAAGTTGTTTGTTTATCTAACTTCAGCCAATCACAGCATTAAATGAGAGCATGGTAAGCAGTAACTCTGATGAAGATGAGACATCCCCCATGAGCATGGACAACGTGATGCAGGCGAGTGCTAGCAGTAGTGTACTTGATACAAGCCTCAACAACAGTAACCAGAACTGTAGTATGGACAACAGTGTTACATCAGATATATTAAGGTACGTATAATCTCACCTTTCTACATACCTTCATCCTCATCATCATTTTATGTCCGAGTTTCCCTTCTTGCATGGATCAGACGGGTGAGCTTCAGTGATCTGAATTCAGCTCTCACCACCTCCGCCCATGTTTTTCGAGGTCTTCCTCTACTGCATCTTCCTTCTACTGGGATTTCTTGGTACTTCTTTACCCAGCGGTCATCCTCCATGTCCATACCATTGCTGTCTTCTCTCCCACACACTACAACTTATCCCTCTTTTACACAGTTTCACTCCTTATTTGTTATTTTTAGTTTTATCTTATCCACTCAGGAACTCCTTACATAGACACGCACCACCGCTACTTCAGTCTCTAGTCTCCAGAGATGCTGTATCCTCCTATATCTTCTACCATTACTGCATGGTCTCTGTTCTTTAGAGCTAGCTAGACACATACCACCGCTACTCCAGTCTCAGGCTCACAGATGTCCTCACTCCTTCCTCTGTATCTTCTACCTCTACTGTGATGATCTCTGCTATTCAGGGATAGCTACACGTATACCACCTTCACTTCAGTATCAGGCTCACAGATGTCCTCTCTCCTTCCTCTGTATCTTCTACCTCTACTGTGATGATCTCTGCTATTCAGGGATAGCTACACGTATACCACCTTCACTTCAGTATCAGGCTCACAGATGTCCTCTCTCCTTCCTCTGTATCTTCTACCTCTACTGTGATGATCTCTGCTATTCAGGGATAGCTACACGTATACCACCTTCACTTCAGTATCAGGCTCACAGATGTCCTGTCTCCTCTCAATCTATCTTCTACTGCTACTATGATGGTCTCTGCTCCACAGAGATAGCTGGATTCAGGTTACCTCCTCTCTTTGTATTTTCTCCCACCACCATCACAACGCCCACCCTCACCCTCACCACCCCACCCTTACCTTCACTAAGATGTATTATTAATTAATTCACTATATGTATCTCTTGTCTTCCTCTCCATATTCACCTCTTCACTCACTCAGTGTCTCGATGTATGCAGAAGGACAGCAAGCTGCTAATGCAGATAAATGGTCAGTACTCTCTCTCCCTCTCTCTCTCTCTCTCTCTCTCTCTCTCTCTCCCTCTTTCTCCTCTCTCTCTCTCTCCCTCTCTCTCCTCTCTCTCCTCTCTCTCCTCTCTCTCTCACGTCCTCTCTCTCTCTCTATATATATATATATAGTATTAGTTATACTTATATATAGAAATATAAGTAAGATTTTTTATATAAGTAATAATCCTTATATATACCATATACCTCAGAATACTTATATTATAGCTTTAACACAAATTTCATTATAATATTCTGTTGCTCTTGCTCTTTAATATATTGTAATTAACAATTATAATTAATCTTATCATATATAATGTATCCTGTTAAATGTTCGAATGATTAGGAATTTATTTGTTTTAACCTTTTATATGCTCTGATGATTCCAGACCAATATCTGGATGAAACCATTGTAAGCAATTAAATGTCTTAAACACAATTTGATTCTTATTTATGTTGTATATATATATATATATATCTTTTCTACCTCACCTCTATTATTGTAGTTGCCTTTTAATCCAAGTAGGTAGTAGTAAGAATATTTTTACTGCAAGATGCAGCATCCTCAGCTCGAACTTTAAAATCTTTCTGATGAAATGCAGTATTTACCGTATTGCTAGTGAATGGGTATAATAATAATAATATTAATATGCAACCAGCACTTGTAGACTGATATTGTATTGAAACATGTTAAAGAATGAACTTTGATTAAATTCTTCACTTCTAAAATATACTTCACGCTTGTCATTTGTTTTCCTATACATTTAAATATGTGTGTATATATATATATATATATATATATATATATATATATATATAAATATTTTATACATACATATAATGATTCTGAAGAGTTCTCTACAAATGTCATGTAATGAAACATGTGTAAACCAATTAAATTATGTTGGACTAGGAACATGTTATTGTTGCACCTGCGCTTCCACATTACAGTGTGAATTGGGTACTTCTTATCATGGTACCAGTACTACCACCTTTTAGGGTAGACTGGGTGTATTTTGTCGTGTCACCTACACAACCACTTTACTGGGGACAGAAATGGGAGGATGAAGTAGGAATGTGGGGTGGGGTGTATATTGGGTTAAGAGGTGCCTACTGACTGTAGGTTTAAGTTTGTATGAAAGGGAAGGTGGGTCTTCTGTACAACTGCATAGCTCCAAAGATCTCGATCTTGTGACATTGTCTTAGAGAGGTGTAAGTGAGCAAGGTCAGTTTTTATCACCTCGTCTCAGGTTTTTCTTGGTCTACCCACTCCGTAGCTTCCATCAATTTTGATCACTCTGCTCTTTTTTGTTACAGCTGTCGTCCTTTATACACATCACATGTAATAAAAATACTTCTATTCTCTTCAGGCCTGCATCAGCTGAGACAAAAACTCAGTCCAAATCTTGCGAAAGCATATCATCAATGGCAGAGAATTCTGAACGCAAGTTCTCACTGCCCCTGAAGGCTATCAAGCCAGAAGCTGACCAACAGTTATTTATTCCAGACATTGAGGAAGTAAGGGTCAGCCCCATAGTATCAAGAAAAGGTTACCTCAACTTTTTAGAAGAGAAGACCAATGGTTGGGTGAAACGTTGGGTGGTAAGTTTCAACCCACTTCCCAATTTCTCATTTTTTTAGCATGTATATATATATATATATATATATATATATATATATATGTATGTATGTATGTATATGTGTGTGTATGTATATATATATATTTATTAAAATAACATTAAAGTTTAAGCAAAGAATCGTTAAAGGTGAAAACAGCGATTCTTTGCTTAAACTTTAAACTGTTATTTTAATATATATATAGTAATAATAATAACAAATATGAAGACTAAAATCCAAAGAGGGCTCGATAAGGATAAATATATATCAAATATATAAGAACCCTAGAGCAAATAGTTATCAAAATAACAGATTAAAGTTTAAGCAAAGAATCCCTGCTTTCACCCTTAACGGGATCTTCTGAAACAGTTTCAGACAATCCCGTTAAGGGTGAAAGCAGAAATTCTTTGCTTAAACTTTAATCTGTTATTTTAATTTGACCTGTTTAGCTTGCTTCGTTTTTTGGCTTTGGTGGCTGATGGCTTCTTGACCGCCGTCTTCAGTTTGTTTGGCCCCTATAACCTATGTTTATTGTTCTGGTCTTTTTTTAGTCCATTGAGCGCTTGTCGCACATCTTGAAAATTGCGTTTCGCTTTGTTTTTGACCACTGCCGAAATTCGATCTCGCTGTAGAAATCAAGCCAGAATCAGTTCCCGTCCCACCCTTGCAAGCAGGGAAAAGAGGACGTAAAATGAAA
Source organism: Eledone cirrhosa (assembly GCA_964016885.1). NCBI lineage: Eukaryota > Metazoa > Mollusca > Cephalopoda > Octopoda > Eledonidae > Eledone > Eledone cirrhosa. The sequence goes on from OZ024761.1 coordinate 20,650,583, forward strand.
TGAAATGAAATATATATATATATATATATATATATATATATATATATATATAAATGAAGTAATTCCGTCGGAAAAGTCCAGGAAAAAAGAGTGCTCTATGTAGGTAACAGAGCTTAATAGTTATGTAATAAACAACATAAGGCAATTATTCCATTTACCAGTGGTTTCTTAAAAGTAAAAAATTTTGCTTTCAATCATCAGAATGAAATAATCCTGGTCTATTTATTGATATCAATAAATAGACCAGGATTTTTTCATTCTGATGATTGAAAGCAAAATTTTTTTGCTTTTAAGAAACCACTGGTAAATGGAATAATTGCTTTATGTTGTTTATTACATAACTATATATATATATATATATATTTATATATATATAAAATTATCAGACCTCCTTGGCCTGTCTGGGATGTCAGTAGCCGCCACTTGGTCTATGTAGACCTGTCCAATCCTTTCTAGCAGGGAAAGCGGACATTAAATATATTATATGTTTACATACATTGACAAACTCTGTCTCCTTGTAGGTTGTCCGACGTCCTTATGTGTATATCTACAACAATGAGAAAGACCCCGTAGAAAGAGGCTTAATCAACTTAGCTACAGCCCAAATTGAATATAGTGAGGATCAACAAGCTATGCTTAAGGTAAGTCTCATTCTACTTTCATAGTCTTCACAGCTCTCTCTCTCTCGCTCGCTCTCTCTCTCTCTCTCTCTCTCTCTCTCTCTCTCTCTCTCTCTCTCCTGTCTGAGAGTTTCTTTAGTGTGGTAGGGTCCTGTGACCCACTTCTCAGGCAGGGGTTTGGATAGGGCTCCGAGACAAACTATAATATATATATATATATATATATATATATATACACACACACACACAAACATATACATTCCATTCACATACACACAGAAAAACATAAACATGCACACATACAGACATCTACACACACACCCCTATGAAAATACCGTATTAAAGAACTAAAGAACTTAAATGTCTTCAACCTTCCATTTCAGACTCGAAATACTTTCTCAGTAATGACCAAACATAGAGGATTCTTCCTCCAAACCCTCGATGACAAAGATTTCCATGATTGGCTGTATGCCATTAATCCACTTCTCGCTGGCCGAATTAGGTAATGTACATTGATGTTTTTTGCCATGATAGAAAGGACCCAGTCCACCCTATAAGGTGATAGCTTGGGTCTATGATAGAAAGGACCCAGTCTACCCTGTGAGGTGGTAGCTTGGGTCTATGATAGAAAGGACCCAGTCTACCCTGTGAGGTGGTAGCTTGGGTCTATGATAGAAAGGACCCAGTCTACCCTGTGAGGTGGTAGCTTGGGTCTATGATAGAAAGGACCCAGTCTACCCTGTGAGGTGGTAGCTTGGGTCTATGATAGAAAGAACCCAGTCTACCCTGTGAGGTAGTAGCTTGGGTCTATGATAGAAAGGACCCAGTCCACCCTATAAGGTGATAGCTTGGGTCTATGATAGAAAGAACCCAGTCTACCCTGTGAGGTAGTAGCTTGGGTCTATGATAGAAAGAACCCAGTCTACCCTGTGAGGTAGTAGCTTGGGTCTATGATAGAAAGAACCCAGTCTACCCTGTGAGGTGGTAGCTTGGGTCTATGATAGAAAGAACCCAGTCTACCCTGTGAGATGGTAGTTCTGGTTCCATGATAGAAAAGACCCAGTCCACCCTGTAAAAGGGTGCAGAGTCATGATAAAATGCTCCCAGTACATCCTGTTAAGTGGTAATGCTGGTGCCACTACAAAAATTACCCAGTATACCCTGTGGTAGGGCCAAATGATGATAAAATGCTCCCAATACATGCCTGGGTCTCCTGCCAATTGGTTTTTGCCTATAAAATCTTTCCAGCAATTCTTTCCTGAGACATCCTGAGCACATGCCTGTAGTAGCCGAACTGTGATCTCTCAATTCAGAGAAGTAGCAGCTCTACCTGGAGTGACTCTCTCATCTCCAAGCTACACTCTATCAAGTAATGTTACTCCAAAGACCCTTTGGAGAAACCCCAGTTTGACCACTTGTATTTGCAATTGTATACTTTAGGTTATGACCCAAGCTTCATGACTCTAGGTAAGGTTTGGCACAAATACCAAATTGAAGATAGCAAATTTGGCTTTTACACCTACCTCCCTACCTGGAACGACTTTTCAATCTCTGAGCTACAAAGTCTGAATTTCTGAATTTTAAAATGAACAGAGAAGTAGCAGCTCTACATGGAGCGACTCTCTAATCTCCAAGCTATGCATTTTATTGAGTAACATTACTCCAAAGACCCTTCAAAGGAACCCTATTTTGACCTCTTGTATTTGCAATCCTGTTTTTTCAGTCATTACCTAATTTTATAATGTCTTTTTCAATCTTTTTTCTTTTCTTTTTTCCTCATATTTCCGCAGGTCTAAACTGTCTCGGAGGAAACAGTCGGTGAAAATATGATCTGCCATATCTCCAGTACCTCGCAGCAGACAGCTGGGTCAGTTCTACTCTAATGCCTCTGCCGTGTGCAGTCTTCTTAGAAGGAAGTTGAAGGCAAAGCTTCAATTCAAGCAAAACAAATACAAACACATTACAAACCTTACTTAAATATTTTAAAAAAGAAAGCAAAACAACCATTAAAACCTACATGTGGATATTTGACATACAGACACATGTAGATATTTGACATGCAGACACATACACATAAATACATACACGCACACCACAAACACACTTGTATGTGTATAAATATATATATGTGTGTGTGTGTATATATATATATATACATGTGTTTATAAATGTATGCATATGTACAAATATTTATCTATGTATATGTTTATATTAAATATACACACATACACACAGCCTGAAGCATATAGATATATATATATATATATATATATATAGATGTGTTGGGAGGGAGAAAAGTAAGAGAATATTTATTTGGGTGTGTATAGGATATATATATATATATATATGTGTGTATGTATGTATGTATTTATATATAGGTGAAGTTTATTATTTAGTTCTGTATAATCTTGAAATGTAATAGAGATCCTTTTTCTTTTTTTATGCAACTTTCCTATATATATATATAGTGTTGCTAGGGAACTAGAAAAAGAAGTTAGCACATGTATAAGAAGCCTGAATAATTGAAGGTAAAGATTTGATATGGATTTGACTTGAAGTTAGTTGCTTTTCATTAAAAGTAAACAAACACCAGGAAGGAGTCGGTTGGTTTAGATATATTTATCCTAGAATTTAGTGCATACCTCCCTAGATCTGCCCCCAGTATATTGTAGGTATAATATAGCTTAGTTTTATGATGGGCTGAGTATAAAGTTTGTGTCTGGTATAGAAACTCAAACTTGTTGTGGCTTATTTATGAAATCTCTTCCACACACTTACACACATCCTCATATATATATATGTATGTATATATATATATATATATATATATATATATATATATATATATATATACACGTGTGTAGATACATACATACATACATACATATATATATATATATATATATATATAGTGAGAGAGAAAGAGAGAGGAGGGAGATAATTTATTCAGCACCTATATCCCCACCTATGCACACACACACACACATATACACACACATACACACACACACCATTGTACTTTCACTTTCAATTTTTGTTTTTTATTTTGGTTTTTCTTTAGTATCTTATTGTGATTTAGCCAAATATGTGATATTCCCCCACACAGTAATACTCATGGGTCCACACACACACACTTACACACATACACACACACACACACACACACACACACACACACACTTACACACTTACACACATACACACACACACACACACTATTTCATTTTCTTTGTCAGTTTTGTTTTGCCTCGGTAAACTTTACCTCTCGTCCTTTCGTGGTCGATCAACTAAAGTACCAGTAATGTGCTGGGGGTCTATTTTACCCCCCTCGCCCCCTCCAAATTGCTGGCCTTTTGCCTAAATCAGAAACCATTATTATTATAACTACATTAGTTGGGTTGGTATCTTTATTAGTGTCTCCATAGTAACAGGTGTGTATCTACGTGTGTTGGTAATAGTAGTAGTAGTAGTAGTAGTATCGATAGTAGTAGCTTCTTGGTGAATCAATCCAACAACCCAGTTTACGATCTTCCAGTTGACTCTTGTTCATTGCTGTCCCTTTGGAAATGCATGAATGCCACCACAACCTCCTTTATTTGCTCTTCTCCTTCTGTCCTAGTATTTCTGACCTCAAACCTCTGTTTGAAGTCATTAATACTTCTGTGTGTTGACAGAATCGGTGGAGCATCGGACTAATGCTTAGCAGTATTTACTCTGGCTTGTTCCACTCTGAGTTCAAATCCCACCCGACGCAACTTGGCCTTTCATCCTTCATACCATTGAACTAACCGTATTACCATGGTGATGGTATGGCTATGACATACCATCTGTCTAACCATATTACCATGGTGATGGTATGGCTATACCATATTACCATGGTGATAATATAGTCTGACATACCATCTGTCTAACTGTTATTGCCATGGTGATGATATGGTCATCATCATCATCATAATCTACCTTTCCCTGCTTGCATGGGTTAAACAGGTCTTTACCACTCTAGCTAAAACAGATGCTACACCCATTCTATACCTTATACCTTATATTAGATCAAACGGGAACTAAATGGCTTCCTTTATTGGCAAACGTGATTTCAGATGTCGGCAGGAGAGCAATAGTGAGTTTGTGATGTTCATGCATTTCTTAACAACATTAGCAATGTAAATGAAGACAATCTGGGAGCAGAGACCAGGTTGTGGTATTGTCTCACCAGAAGCCCTTATGGACCTTTCGTGAGTTAAGGGGCCATACAAATTGTTATTGTTGTTGTTGTTAGTATTTGAAACTTCCTTTGAATTCAGCTTCTTTCTCAAATTATGTCGAGTGTCAACCTGGCACCTCATATTATTATTATTATTATTATTACGGTTAGGGTGGTGGATTGACAGTAATCGGTAGAGCGTCGGACATTATGCTTTGCAGCATAGAGTTACGGCGCTTTACGGTCTGAGTTTAAATCCCGCTGAGGATAACTTTGCCTTTCATCCTTACAGGGTAGATAAAATAAAGTACCAGTAATGCTCTGGGGTCAATTTAATCGACTTTTCCCTCCCCAAAAATGTCTGGCCTTGTGCCTATACTAGGAATTATTATTATTGTTATTATAAAACCTATTTTTTCCAGAACTTTCATTTCTAGTTGAATTAAGAGATTTTTTTTTTCTTATCCATGTGGGAAAAAAAAATATATTTGATAATTAACAACCAATTTTACCTCACTTTATTCTTAGAGCTTTAGTACAATTGTCTGTAAACCATTGCTTTCTCTCTCTTCTCTCCTCTCTCTTCTCTCTCTTCTCTCTCTTCTCTCTCTTGGTCTTTTGTTTTCTTTCTCGTCTCCTTTCAACAATTCCTGAAGATTTCATTGGAATATGGTCAGTAATAATAATAATAATAATAATAATAACAATAGTAACACAAACGTGTAATACAGTATATGGAAGGAATATATTAGTTTTACACTTGAAATAGCAGGAAGAGGGTTTTAACGTTTTGGATGCTAGTCCTTCATCAGAAAATATATGTATATGTATGTATGGTGCATTGCTATCTACTAAACAGTGGTGAGCACCATGGCAAAAGAAGTGAGCTGGCTTTGATTCCCCGTCAATGCTAGCCCACTTCATTTATTCATTCATTAAGGCTGTGGAGAAAAGGCATGAATGTCACCTTGCTTCATCCCCCAGCCCTATGAATGTGTGATCCTAGACCTAATGAAGGAACCCATATTAAAAGAAACAATGCTTGCCTTAATAGTAATAATAATGATGATTTCTTTATTAGCCACACAGGACTCACATTAAGGAGATATTAAAGACGGTACAGGATGATACAGTGTGTGGAGGGGGGGGGGGGGGGGGGGGGTGTAAAATAGAATTTATAACAGAGACAAAGAAAATATACATTTAACATAATAATAATAATAATAATAGTGAAAGTTATAGAAGTAGCAAGGCATTGCACACACATTAAGAAGTAGACTCTTAATACAATGGAAACAACACTAAAAATAATACTGCATATGTCCAAGCTGCACAGAGCTGTGCTCGGTGATTCATTGATGACAGAATGAGAATATCTAGGGCGGGTAAAATTCCCAAGATCCATGGACGAGTTCTCTCCAGCGGTCTGTCCCTCATCATCACTAGCTTTATTCTCATTCTGTGGCCACATAGCCACTGAATGAGAATAAAACTAATAATAATGACAACAACAATAACAGTAGTGGTAGTAATAGTAGTATCCATTTAAATTTGATTTAATTGTTGATATTAAAATCTTATTTATTTTGCTCAGAATTTACAAAAGAAATTTAAAGAAAAACATCAGTAGGGTTAGTTGGGGGATGGGGGGAGAATGACTTTTGGGGTGGGGAGAGAGAGTAATACGTAGAGTAGCTTTATTTACCTGTGTTTATTGATGTTGATATTAATTTTGAGGTGTGTGTGTGTGTGGGGGGTCTATATAGAATGTGTGAAGAAGGTGAGGAATTGGCAAAGTTCAAATCTCGATGAGGTCAACTTTGCCTTTCATCCTTTCAAGGTTGATAAAAAAAAAATATTAGTACCAGTCAAATACTGCGGACGATTCTTCCTCTGTATCTTTTTCTTACTTCCTCCCTCTCTCTCTCTCTCTCTCTCTCTCTCTCTCTCTCTCTCTCTCTCTCTCTCTCTCTCTCTCTCTCTCTCTGTCATTTCCTCTCTATCTTTCTCTATATATATATCTCACTTCCTCTCTAGCACTTTCTCTCTCTCCTTCTCTGGAAGAAAATGGTTGTGTTCAAACCTAAAGAGGTGGGATGGACTTCACCATGGTTTAAAATGTCCAAGACACACTAAATATGTTACTATGGTGCCTTTAAGATTCCATCATGAATTATAGGGTCCACAGAAAAAGATAAAAAGTGAGAACAGCTTTTGTCAACGAGAAAAATTGAAAGGAGGTGGGCATGGGAAGCAAGGATGATGGTGATGATGATCGAGATGGAACAGATTTTTGTGTATTTTTTTCCCTAAATCTGTGTTTCAGAGGCTTGCATTCAAGCAACATGTGGTAGAAATTAACAGAGAAATAATTATTGCAAGAAAACTGCCAAAAAAAATACCCCCACCCTCCAAAAAACAAACAAATGTAGCATGAACATGTGGTAGATTCTTTTTCAAATGACCTGCCTTATTGCTAGGAACATGTAGCTCTGTAAAGGATCACTGCAAAGGGCCCAGACAGTATGGAGGTTTTAAGATTACCACATGTAGGTATGTCTGAGACATCTTGTGGTGGGTCTGCTAGATCTATCACATGTAGCTATGCCTCAGACATCTTGTGGTGGGTCTGCTAGATCTACCACATGTAGCTCTGCCTGGGACATCTTGTGGTCGGTCTGCTAGATCTACCACAAGATGCCTTAATGTGGCAACTTATGGCCGGTCCCTAAGTTGTAATAAACAACTCGCATTAGACATCTTGAAGGTGCCACCATCTCTAGATGAGATGGTGGAAGAGCAGTGGATGCACCACATGTTTGTTTGTTGTTTTTTTTTATATATGGCAACATGTAGTAGACCCACTAAAGCAACATGTTTCAGACACAGTAGATATATTAAAGGCAAACAATGCATGGTGCTTTCTTTTTTAGAAACCTCTGTGTTGACCTGTTTAATGCAACATGTGATAGGTCCACCACATGGCTGTATGAGACATGTGGCAGGATCACCTGACAGTTGCACTACTGAGCTGAGCTACGGTCACAGCCACAATCCAGAGTAGGTAGGTGTGCACGAAAATGACATGTGGTAGATCCGCTACATGTGTGCTTGATGCAACATGTGGCGAATCCACCAGTCAGCTGCACTGAGTCGAGCCACGACCACATCCACATGTGGTAGACCCACCACGTGTATGTTTAATGCAACATGTGGTGAGTCCACCAATCAGTTTCACTGAGCCAAGCCACACGACCACAGCCTTATGTGGTAGACCCACCACATGTATGTTTGATGCAACATGTGGCAAGTCGACCAATCAATTGCACTGAGCCGTGACTACAGCCAGAATGCGTGTGCATGAAAATGACATGTGGTAGATCCACCTCATGTGTTGCATTTTAATGGAACATGTGGTGGTGGATCCACCAGACCAAGGGGTAATATTGTGATAGTTCCACCACGAACCAGTGTTGAGACACAAAGCTGTGATAAATATTTCCCCAAATAAAAATCTCAACCTCCTCCACTCCGCTTTCCAACAAAGAAAGCAGAGCAGGAGCTGGTCCGTGGAAGAAATATTAGATTTGTGTTTTTATTTCACCTTTGTGGTGATTAATTAATGGAAAAAAGAAAATGCAAGAAAATGGACTGTGAGGTGTACAGTGGCTCCCTCTTTCTTCATCAGTTAAAATCAAACAATGGCCTACACTGAAGAATATCAATGCAGGGTTTACCTGTGTGTTTACTGTGTTTACAGCATTCTTTGTTGCTTATAAGAGATATGAAATGGCAGCGTGGCTAAGATATCAAATATTTGGTACCTCAATCAAGAATCCAGCCCCTATTGCAGATGTTTCTTAGGGCCTATATTTACAAATCTTTTTTTTTTTTCGATAAAAAGAAAAAAGACAATCGGCAATCAGATTTTTTTTTTTAAATCTTTTTCATCTAGAGAAAGTTAACCTGCAATAGACTGGCATACTATCCCAAGGAGTTGAATTTTGTGACATCCATTCCACTTTATGCTTCAATAGTTTGTGAAGGAGGGATTAATTGTGTTACTAACGATATCTCTGTCTGTCACATGCCTCTTTCATGTAATATGTCTCCTGAAATCATCTCCACCAATCTCACATGTCTCAATCTCACCTCCAACAATTTCAAATCTCTCTCGCTCACTCAAGTTCTTCATCTTAGACATCTTCATCTTAGACATCTTCATCTTAGACATCTTCCAACAGCAAAAAACCAGCAGATTTCTCTGTTTGTTTTTCTTTTAACATTTTTAATGTTTTTTTATATATATATATCTATCTAATGACGTTAGATAATGTTACATTTATGGTACATATATATATATATATATATATATATATACATATATATAGGAACGAGTAGGACCCCGACGGCTGAGCTCAAGCCGTTTCGACGGCTAATTCTGGACTAAATCAATTTAGTCCAGAATTAGCCGTCGAAACGGCTTGAGCTCAGCCGTCGGAGTCCTACTCGTTCCTATTACCCACTCTACTACCCTAAGTATTGAGTACTTTGGTGCGTTATGGTCCACCTGGTTCCTTACTACATTTCCTCCGTTATACATATATATAGTTAGATATATTGTAATGAGTTACTGCTCGATGGCTGAGCTCTTGCCTCAAGAACAAAAACAAAAGGTAACGGGAGTAGAAAAAGTTGTGACAAAGAGAAGTGAATTAGAGATAATTTATAGAGAATTTAATTATTTGATAATAACTTAAATTGTTTGATAACTTAAATTGTTTGATAATGACTTAGAGATATATTTCAATTGTTTTTTTAATTATTTAGCTGTCAACTTTAAAATACATTTGTTAGTTTATTAAATGTTCAGTTATATAATTACTAGTATATATATTTACTGGTATATATAGTTACTAGTGTATATATTTACTGGTATATATAATTACTAGTATATATATTTACTGGTATATATAGTTACTAGTGTATATATTTACTGGTATATATAATTACTAATATATATATTTACTGGTATATATAGTTACTAGTGTATATATTTACTGGTATATATAATTACTAGTATATATATTTACTGGTATATATAGTTACTAGTGTATATATTTACTGGTATATATAGTTACTAGTGTATATAGTTACTGGTATATATACTTACTGATATATATATTTACTAATTCATAGTTACTGGTATGTAGTTACTAAGATATAGTTACTAATATATATTGACTAATATACAGTTACTGGTATATATTTACTGGTATACAGTGACTGGTATACAGTGACTGGTATACAGTGACTGGTATACAGTGACTGGTATACATTTACTGGTATACATTTACTGGTATACAGTTACTGGTATAGACCCAGGTGATGTTCATACTTCAGTGACTATATTTTGCTAGGACACCTTGCAAGGTGTTGACAACATGGCAGTTCTCCCCCACCTGTACCTTGTGGGACACTGAAAGGTATTCTGTATGGTGCGGTGTGGAGGGGGGTAGGAGGAGGGGGTAAGAGCCAGGTACGTCTGTCATTTCAATGACAGCGTTTCCTGGTATTCTAATCGGGGGTCGTCACTCTAAAATGAGCTTTACCCTTCTTTCCGACTTTGCTGCCAAACAATCAGGGTCGGTGTGACTTGCTCAGAGACCCGCTCCGATAGTATTCCAGTATCTGGCATCAGATGGTTCCCTAACCCTCTCCACCCACTCACTCACTCACCATGGACCTCAACCCTTTGTTTGGTGGGGTGACCCAAGCACGTTTGCTTGGGTCACCAGTGAAATTTACTGTAGTAGACATTGTAAATTTAATCTCACGTCACCAGAGGACATTGCTCACGAAAACTGAAGCAAAGAACTGCTACATGTTCTCTCGGCCTACTAGAAATAGCAACCAAATCTCCCTCGAATCGGACTCTACTGTCTTAAAGAAATGAAGGGACTATTGGATAATGTGACCTTAGATCCTCTTCTTCTTTTGTTCCTTTATCAGTTTTATTATTATTATTGAGTTCAAATCCCACCGAGGTTAACTTTACCTTTCATCCTTACGAGGTTGATAAAGTACCAGTAATGCACTGGGGTTGATTTAATCGACTTTCTCCTTCCCCCAAATTTCTGGCCTTGTGCCTATACTATAAATCATTATTATTATTGTTTTTATTATTATTATTAAGATGCTGGTTTAGCAGAATTAGAGTTCTACCATTGGACAAAACATTTCTGTGGCATTTAGTTGCAGCTCTTTTACATTCTGAGTTCAAATCCCACCAAGGCCAACTTTGTGCCTTTCATACCGTCCCAGGGTTTGATAAATGAAAGTACCAGTCATATACTAGGGTCAATTTTATTGACATTCCTCTCCCACCAAAATATCGTTGGCCATGTCCTTAAAGTAAATATAATACCATTATTATTTATATTAGGGTTTTTTTCTTTTAGTGTATATATATATATATATTTATTTATATATATATTCATTTCTAACACTGCCAAAATAATCTAGTTTTTATAGTTTGCTTTTGCTCCATCATGGCCAATGCCATGATAGTTTAATATACAGTCCATTACATTTCGTGAAATTTTCCATACTAACCTGATGAATGCTCACAATATGTTATATATAGCTGCCCATAAAAACAGGGCTTTTCCTAGTCTAAAAAGATTTGAAAAGAAAACAGGATTATTTCTATATATTTCTCTGGTAGTGGCTCAGTTCCTTATTTGGCATTTATTTCTATAAAACTTGCATGGGTTGGTTTTACCTTCTTGTGTTCTAAGAATTATTTATTAAAAATATTTTAGCAATGAAAACACACACACACACACACACACACACACACACACACACACACACACACACACACACAACATTGAACAGTTTGTTTTATTACACTGATTCTGTTAGACCACACTTAACTATAGATTTTTTTGTGCAAAAACAGCACTGGGAAATATTTCTATATCATTTATTACTAAATAAGGTGTTAAGTCCAAAATTCAAAGCCAGTTTTTTGTTCTCTCTCTCTCCCCTCTTCCTCTCTCCCTCCCTCTCTCTCTCTCATCAGTTGTTGTCTAACAAGAAGTCAGTTGTTATTCTATAGTACTCTAATCTTACTTATGGCTCTCCTCATTCTACTAACTTCGCGACAAACTGCGGAACAAACAAGCGAACAATTTCCGCTGAGAAGTGGGTAGGCTTCATGGCTTTATTCCTTTCGATTTCGCAAAAGACTCATTTTTGTGGGAGTAGCTTAAATAACCAAAAACAAACAAACTTTCAATATATTTCTATAACAATATTATGTTTGTTTGTTTTTTGTATCTCGCTTTGTGTTGTATTTTATATGAAGATAATGGATTTGTTGGATGTTACTTCTGGCTTTACTAAAGTGTTTGTATTGAGTTCTTTCTACTAATGTATCCCCAACTCTTCTTGCCAGACAAAATAACACACACACACAAAAAATACCCCCCAAAAATAAGGGTAGTGCTTCATTACTTTATAGTAAAGTAGCCGGTGATAGGAAGGGCAGATCTCTAGGGGTAGGGAACAAAATAAATAATAAAAACATGAAAACAAGTGTAAACACCTAAAAAAACACAACAAAAACACCAGCAAAAAACATTTCATTTGTAAAGAAAAAAAAATAGATGAAAGAAATTTTATTTGGGCTAAATGTGCAATATTTTTTTTTTTCTATTTTTGTGGGGTGAGGGGGACTAATTTCACTTTTGTATGGGGCGGGGAAAGTAATACAAAATATCTATATCATAAAGTTTTTATTTTTTAGATTTATTTTTCTAAGTTTGTTTGTAAACCCCTCCCCCCATCCCCTCTCTGTTTTTCTCTACTCCCACCACTACCTTTTCTGCACAGAAATACTCTCATACATACATATGTATACCAACACCTGTTTCTTTTTCTTTTGTCTATTTATTGCAATAAAAACATAATTAAAAGTAAAAAACCAAACCCATTACTGATTAGAAACCATTCTTAATACACTAAATTATTCTTCTTATACTATTCTGTAGAGAAGAGGGAGTAGGGGTGGAAAGAGCTAAGATCGTAGCAAGCCAAGTTCTGTGAGATGGTCTTCGTTGTTCCATTAAAACTTCATTTATTTTCTCTTTACTTTCTAATAATTATTTCTGTGGAAACATAAAATGTCACAGTTTCAAATCTCAATGCCATCCTTTATATAATTAATGATGTCCACCCCGTGAAAAATAACCAAATATCTAGTGAGAAATACTTTAGAATATATAAATAATTGAAGCTCCTCACAAGCAGGAGTTTCACAGCCCGGTGGTTTCAAATTGATCTTTGAATGAAGTTCTGAAGATCTTCAATTTACTACATCAATAATATCTCCTCTCTCCCTCTATTCTCCATCTTATTCACCTGTCTTTGTATCTAGATAAGAAATTAATTAATCTTATCTTCATATTCGGCAGCTAATTGGCAGAGTCGTTAGAAAGTTAGATGAAATGCTTTGCAGTGTTCTTTCTGGTTTTCTGCGTTCTCTAAGTTAAAAAAAACCTGCCATGGACAACTTTGCCTTTCATCTTTTCAAAGTTGATAATAAAAACATATACCAGTCTTGTACTGGGGTCATTTCTTCTTCTATATCTCTCTCTTACTTCCTCCCTCTCTCTCTCCCCTTGTTATATATTGTTAGTATAGTAGGTTAGTTAAAGTTAGTATTTATTTCTTCACTAATACAGAAAGCCCTTTTTCTTTCACAACCACAAACCAACACACACACAGACACAAACTGAACACAACAACAACACAAAGCAAAAAGAAATTACTGGCTGCTGCTGCTGCTACTGCTAATTAGTACCAAACATTATTATTATTTTTTTTTCCACCTGGTATTAATATCTTGAGAGATTCTATTGAACAGATCACATTGTCGCACGGCTCACATCCATCACTTGTAAAGCCACCACCACCTCCACCACCACCGCCTCCACCACCTCCACCACCACCACCATTCCAATCAACTATAACTCCTGTTGTTGTTGTTTGGGGTGGGGGTAGGGGGTATTTTTGGTGGAGAGGAATATTTGAAGAATATCAATATAGATTAAAAGAAAAAAAAAAGAGATTTGTTTGAGTTGGTGCATAAGGAAGATTTGATGGTACAACTCCCACCTATACTTATTGACTTGCTGGTTGGCTGATTAGCTGGCTCATTGGTTGGTTGGTTGGCTGGCTAGCGAGCTCATTGGTTGGCTGGCTTGCTGGCTCATTGGCTGGTTGGTTGGTTGGTTGGCTTGCAAAGTGACACTTTCTCACCATCAGTTGACTGAAAGTTAACAGTAACAACAGATAGACAGACAGAATATTACTTAACCAAACCAATAAACATTTTTGATGATTATTTATGGAACGTGCTTTTGTGAAGTCAATATCAAATAAAAAATATCAACCAAAGAAAACAAGGATAAGCAAAAGAAAAGAAATGGAACAAAAAGAGTAAAATAAAACATGGAAAAATAAAGAATACCATCACCAACGTCTGTGTATATGTGTGCATATATGTATGTGTGTGCATATATGTGTATGTGTGCATATATGTATGTGTGTGCATATATGTATGTGTGCATATATGTATGTGTACATTGGTTAAAAAAAAATGTAAAGAAGGCCAAAAAAATATGAAAAGTAATTAAAAAAAAGTACAAAAAAAATAGACAAATATATGAAAGTTATTTAATGAACATTCTAGAAATCTAGAAACAATGGAAAGGAACGAACGAACAAACAAACAAACAAACAAACAAACCAACAACATCAACATCAACATATGATAAACATTGAATAAATATGAATGATTTAATAATATATTGTGTGAATGACTAAATCTTTCCATTTGAAATGGCAAGATGAAGCAGACATATATATACACAAGTATATATATATATATATATATATATATATATACATGTATATATACACAGGTATATATATCTAAATATATATAGAAAAATAGAAGAAAAAAAAGAAAACTTTAAGAAGGAAGATTATATAGCAGTAGACGCCAAGACTGTTTCAGTGAGTATGTGTGTATAATGTTTTCTTTTTCAGTTTTTTTGTTCAGGCCAGAACAGTTAATTCTATATTACCTCAGTCTATCTACCTATCTACCTATCTATCTATTACATGTCCTATCTATAGGATAACAACCAGGTATGATATTGATGTTATATATATATGATATGAAAATGTCACAATTTAGACAAACTAATTTCCCTCCTGTTCAAGGAGGTTTTATTTTTTTTATTTATTTATTTTTTTTTTTCGTTTTTTTTTTTGTTGTTTTTTTTTTTTAAAAAACAAACAGCTTATTATTTTCATACATGGTGCTGGGCACCAATGATGATCCCTTAACCCTTTAAAAAAAAAAACTCCCTTTTATGAGATTCTTGGACTCATTAAATATTACACCAACCAATAAAGACATTACAATGTAAAAAGAAAAAGTACAAACATCAATGAAAAAAAAAGACAAGAACAAAAACGATGACAAAAATAAGAGAAAAATATGAAAAGAAAAGAAAATATAAGAAAGAGACATTTTGTTTTTCGTGTAATAAAACTTAAAATAGACTTTTAAGTTTCTTTGATGGACGAGACAATTATATGACACACAGACTTGTTACTTTCTATCATTATATTAACAATATGTCTGCATGTTTCTTTTGCTGGGGTTTTTCAGTCTTTCTGTCAGATTATCTCCCTGCTCTCTCTCTCTCTCTAAATATATCTAGTCTGTCTTTTTTGTGTCTCATGGAAAAGAGAATTTACAATGAAATGAAACCATTTAAAAGATCCATAAAGCACACACACACACACACACACACACACACACACACACACACACACACACATACACACACACACGTACACATACACACAAGAAAAGGGTGAAAATAGACAGCAATTATAAAGAAAATATAAATTCTTACTCAAATCTTAAATCTGTAACAGGGTGTAACATAGTTGTAACAAGACTGTAACATGGTGTAACACAGTTGTAACAAGGCTGAACCAGGCTGTAACACAGTTGTAACGAGACTGACAGGTTGTAACGTGGCTACTAAACCAAACTAAACAATGTCATACCAATTTAAATTTGGAGGGAAAACAAAACTACAATAAGAATAACAACAAAACCTAAATACAAACAAGGAAGAAAGAAAAACCACAAAATGGAATGATAAATAAATGAAGAAATAAATAAATTGTTGAGAAAATAGATTTTAAAAAAAACATTTAATCATAGAAATAAAAAATGAAAGAAACTTAAACGGAGGAGGGGGAATATGATGGGGGGGGGGGGGGTAAAAAAAAAAGAACTATCAATAAAAAACCAAAATCCTGACTAAATATGATCCCTTCCAAAACCATGGCCACCACCGAGTAATGATTGCAATGACATTGATATTTGAACCCAGGTGAGAAATCAATCACTATTTAAAAAGCCAATCAATGATTGAAAGTGTGTGTGTATATATATAAGTATGTATGTGTATATATATATAAATAAATATACACACATGTATATATATATAATCATATATATATATATATCATATTCCTTAGTTCCGACAAAACTAATAATATATATATATCATATATATATATATACATACATGTATATATATATATATCATGTATATATATACATACATGTATATATATACACGAACATATATTTATATGTATAGAATGAAAGAACATTCCAGAGTTAAAGTGAAATGTGACGATGGAGGACTTTATCCAGAATGGCTGCCCCAAAGAAAAAAAAAGGGGTCTGTTTGTATGATTGATTCTCTCTTTTGCAAATTCCTTTTTTTTTTTGTCTCATTATTATTTTTCCTTCTCCCTCCACTCTCTCCTCTCCCTCCTCTCCCTCTCCTCTCTCTCTCCACTCCCCTCTCTCTCTCTCTCCACTCCCCTCCCTCTCTCTCCACTCTCTCCCTCCTCTCCTCTCTCTCCACTCTCTCTCTCTCCACTCCTCTCTCTCTCTCTCCACTCCTCTCTCTCTCTCTCCACTCCTCTCTCTCTCTCTCCACTCTCTCCCTCCTCTCCACTCTCTCCTCTCTCTCTCTCCACTTTCTCCCTCCTCTCTCTCTCCACTTTCTCCCTCCTCTCTCTCTCCACTTTCTCCCTCCTCTCTCTCTCCACTTTCTCCCTCCTCTCTCTCCCTCCTCTCTCCCTCCTCTCTCTCTCCTCTCTCTCCCTCCTCTTTCCCTCCTCTCCCTCCTCTCTCTCTCCTCTCTCTCCCTCCTCTCTCTCCCTCCTCTCTCTCCACTCCTCTCTCTCCTCTCTCTCTCCCTCCTCTCTCTCTCTCCAGATTTACAAGACTTTTAGCACCAATAATAATTACAACAACAATGTTAATTAGCAAGTGGTGTTAATCACCAAGATGGTAGAATGTTCGGCTAAATTACATCATAGTTCTTTATTTTGCTATTTTTTCTTTCTTTTTTTTTATTGTTGTTGTTTTTGCATTTCTAATTAATATATTCTTTGTTTGCCTTTTTATCATTCTAATGAACTCATTAAAATAATATTAATGATAATAATAAATAAATAAATAAGCTCCAGGTATTTGCTGGGGTTAGAATTATTCAATCATTTTCAGCTCGACCCCACGCCACATTCCTCCGTCTCCTATAAATGTGCGTAGCCAATGTGAAAAAAAAATCATTATTATTATCATTATCATAGTTATGCCCCTTTATGGTCCGAGTTCAAATCCCGCCGAGGTTAATTTTGCCTTTCATCCTTACGGGGTCGATAAAATAAAGCACCAGTAATGTACTGGGGTCGATCCAATCGACTTTCCCCTCCCCCCAAATTACTGGCCTTGTGCCTATATTAGAAATCATTGTCATTATTATTATTATTATTATTCATGAATTGTTATTACTAATCTATTTATTAACTGTTCCAATCAAGATTTACAAATGACAAATTACTACAACTAGTATTTAATAAAGATATATAGAGAGATGATACATATATATATCAAGTTTAATTGTATTTATAAATCTAGGAATGTTGTAAATCTTCACTGCTAAACGACAAGAGTAGTTTAGCAAGTCTTAATGACTTGACACGATAATGATAATGATGATGATTAATTAATTAATAATGCTATGCTTCTGTGATCTTCTTCAATGAGCTGTAAATTAATTTATGAGTAAATATCTTGCTTAATTAACATGTTGGATTTCTTTCCTGTTTTCTTTGGACCGTTTTTTTTTTTTTTTTCGTGTTTTTCATGTTTTCATTACGGCTGTATATATATATATATATATAATGTGTGTGTGAGAGAAAAACAAAACAATCTTTAATATTTTGACAACACAGTGTTGTATACACACTCATTAATATATATATATATATATACCCATACATGGTTAATCATACATATTGCATCCCATACACACACGTGTATGTGGGTGTATAACTGAATTAGATTAAATTTTTATAACATCTAACAATCTCTTAATATCTGTCACCCTATATATATATACACATACACACGCTACACTCTATAAGAATGTCTGTCTGTGTGTATTAAGCATATATAACACTCTATAAGAATGTCTGTGTATTAAGCACACATACAAACAAAACCTAACCGTACTGTTTATAATATATCTATCATGGTTACTCAATTTTTCATGATGACCAAACATTTGTTTGACTAACTGAACAAATTCCACATCTGATAAATGTGCAAGTGGCTGAGTATTCCACAGATATGTGTAGCCACAACAATTCCTCAACATATTCAGCCATGACACAATGTGGTCCAGCTGAGTCTTTTTAACTTACAAGTCCCAACATTCTCAAACATAGAAATTTTGTATTTTTTCCTGAACTATTGCTGCTCGATGAGTAGTCAAGAAACTCACATAGCAAAAATACACCTAGGTACTGTATAAAGTTTCACCCTGTATTGAGTTCTCTTTATCTATTGGATATCCACCCAACTGCAGACACATATAAATATTTTTTCCTCTCTCTCTGTATGCACACACATACTTAACCAAACAAACCAAAACTTTGAAAACCTCAATAGTGAAAGCTGAGACAGTAAAATGCTGGTCTAGATGTTATTGTGGTATCTAGTTTGACGGCTTGCTGGCCTGAGTTCGAGTCCCATGCGCATTAGATGAGTAAAAAAAAAACACAGAGATAAATTTTGCTTTTTCAATCAATCGTTCCAGTTTGACAATCTACCAGTAATGTACTGGGGGAGTATATTTAACAGATTGTCTATAGACACATTTTTAATCCTTTCTTCTTATATTACAAAAAAAAAAAAAAAATAAATAAAAATAAAATTTTTAAAAAATAAACAAATGGCCTTCAGCTTAGCCAAAAGCAATCAGTTAATAATAATAACTTTTGGAGGAATGAATTACATTTTAAATAAATATAGAATTTAAAAACAAATTCCTCAATAATTTCAAAAAAGAATCAACACCCTTCTCATTTTTAGTTTTAATTCATGTGCCTGTGTGTGTATCATTGTGTGTGTGTGTGTTGCTGTGTGTGTGTGTCGCTGTGTGTGTGCCTGTGTAGAGTGAACTGATATTTTTTGCTTCATATCTCATGTGTTGTTACTTTAAAAAGAACAAAGGTTAAAACGCTCCACCCCAAAAAATTAAATTAAATTAAATTCTAAAACATTGCACCATCTTGCTAGACGGATGTCCTTGTTCCTTCTTCTCTCTCTCTCTCTCTCTCTCTCTCCTTCTATATATATATGTGTGTGTGGCAATGTATGTAAAATATATATATATATTGACGAGGTTATAGGAAATATATTCTTATAATCTCTGTTGCTTTCAATTTCTCACTCAATGAGATATGGTTTGTACGTATATGGAGCAAACGTATCTCAGAGTGTTAACCAAGTGTATATTCTTAAAGTGAGAGTTGCATGTGGTTGTCTTGACTTCGAGCTTTCTGTTAATGCAGTTAGCTTCGATAAGTGCAATTTGCAACTTGCCGAATACAGTATGTGTGTATATATACATATATATATATATATATATATATATACATACATTTGTGTGTTTGTGTGTGCATATGCATGCATCCAGTTTTCCCCAAAATGAAAAGCAAAAACGAAAAAAAAAAAAGAAAGACAATAGAACCACTACTACTACTACTACCACTACTACTACTATTACCACAAAGAAGGAAGAAAAAAAAAAACAACCAAACGACCAAAATCTGATTTAGGTATTAATTAATCTTAATGATTCTTGCATTTAGATTTTATGTTAATGTTTAACAAAAGAACCCCCCAAAAAATAAAATGAACCCCCAAAAAAAGAAGCTATTTTTCCTTGCTAACAGCCAATTTACCAATGTTTCTTGTGCCATTTATAGAGACTGATTTAGCTGTTCTAAAGAACATTCTAGAAACAATATTTGTCTTTAAAAAAAAAACCAACAAAACAATATCAGGCTTCATTCGAAGGAAAAAAAAAAAGAAATGTTTCTTTCTCTTTTCTTTTCTTATTTTTTTCTTTCTTATCTTCTTTTTTTACATCTCATTCTTCATTTCTTTTCTTCCTTTTCTTTTTTATGTTTGTTTGTCTGCTTTACAACTAGTTTCTGCATGTAACATGTATATATATATAATATGTATATATATCTGTGTATATACATATAATATATTATATGTATATATTATATGTATATATTATATGTATATATTATATGTATATATTATATGTATATATTATATGTATATATTATATGTATATATTATGTGTATATATATGTATATATATATGTATATATATATATGTATACATATATATATATGTATACATATATATATATGTATACATATATATATATGTATATATATATACATGTATATATATATATATATGTATATATATATATATGTATATATATATATATATGTATACATATATATATATGTATACATATATATATGTATATATATATATATATGTGTATATATATATATGTATACATATAATATATGTGTATATACATATAATACATATATATATATATACAACATTCAGATTGATCTATGTAAAAATTAAAAAGAAAAACTAATGATGTTATATATATATATGTATCTATATACATACATATATATATATACACACACATACATGTATATATATATATATATATATGTATGTATATAACCAGGTGGAGTGCATGTGTCAATAAACATGTGTGTTGTGTTGAAACTTATAAATAAATAACCCTCCCCCCATCCTCACATCCTCAACTTTTTGTTTTTGAAGTGTCATTGAGAGAACGGGGTGGGGGGTAAACCTTTATTTATCTTAACATTCCTGGAACCTACCACCCCCCCCCCCACCTCCCACTTCAAACCTTCTGTGGACCTCTTTAAAAAGTGTGAAAAAACAAAACAAAACAAAAAAAATAATAAAAATAATAATAATAAAAATAAATAATTTGAAGCTGAGAACTACCCCCCCCCCTTTACTTTGCTCGCTCCCCTCCCTCCCTTGTTTGTGACAATAAACACACCCCCCCAAAAAATCCCTCCTTCCCCCAGCCCCTGCACAGGCATCTTAGCATCCCAATCTACCTTCCTCATCTGTCAATTTCCTTCCTATTTAAACCTCTTTTAGGCCTTTTTTTTTTAATGGTTTCCTTTATTATTTAATTTATTTCCTTTTTTATTTATTTTCTATTTTATTATTATTATTATTATTATTGTTATTATTATTAATTTTTTTGTTGTTTTTTTTTTGTTTTTTTTCTCCGTTAGCCATAATGTGATCTCTGCTAGATTGTGACACACAGCTGGTCTCTGGAATATGATTTAAATGTTAAACAGTTCTTGTTCTTTGTTGTTGTTGCTGTACGCATAATTTAAATTAAATAAAGGCAAATGAAGTTTCTTTCAAAATCTTTGAGTTTTTCATATGAATCCGGTTTTAATAATAATGAAATTATTGTGTACAGTGCTCAGGTGCACTACAAACCATCAAAGGTGCATGTATAGTACATAGAATAATGTACAAATGTCAGGAAAGTGAACAGTGTATGAGTCATGATATACATGTGTGTGTGTGTATGGAGGGGGAATATCAGGTGTAATGTTGATGAATTTCGGGAAGCATGGAGGTTTTAAAGGATGCAGTGTCTCAACAGCTGACAACTGATGCAGGTAGTTGGTTCCATGGAGGTTTTAAAGGATGCAGTGTCTCGACAGCTGACAACTGATGCAGGTAGTTGGTTCCATGGAGGTTTTAAAGGATGCAGTGTCTCGACAGCTAACAACTGATGCAGGTAGTTTGTTCCATGGAGGTTTTAAAGGATGCAGTGTCTCGACAGCTAACAACTGATGCAGGTAGTTTGTTCCATGGAGGTTTTAAAGGATGCAGTGTCTCGACAGCTAACAACTGATGCAGGTAGTTTGTTCCATGGAGGTTTTAAAGGATGCAGTGTCTCGACAGCTAACAACTGATGCAGGTAGTTTGTTCCATGGAGGTTTTAAAGGATGCAGTGTCTCGACAGCTAACAACTGATGCAGGTAGTTGGTTCCATACTTCAGCAACTCTGAGCCTGAAAAAATGTTTCTAAACGTCATAGGAGCTGTGCTGTTTTCTGACTTTGTAGGCATGTCCACATGTGGTAGACACAGGATTTTTTTATAAAGATTTCACAGCTTTTCATACCAACCAACAAAACAACGAAGTGAAACATCCATGAAGAGGTCACACCATTACTACTGTTGCCACATTCTAACTCGGTCTATGACACGCTAATAGGACACGTAAAGCAGCTTAAAATGGAACCAACGAGGGAGAGGTAAGCAGTGATATATGTATGGAATAACCTGGAGGGATTGGTACCAAACATTGGCATTGAGAGCTGGACCAACCCTCGGGGAAACTCTTTGTAATAAATCTATAGTACCTAATAGTGATATTTTTTGTATATTTAATTAAAATAATAGATTAAAATTTAAGCAAAGAATATACATATATATATATATATATGCACACATAAATCGTGGGGTACTCTATATAATATATATACAATGCCTTGCAGTGTTCTTTTCTACATGTTGTATATATATATATACACGTAAATCCTGGGGTACTCTATATAATATATATATACAATACCTTGCAGTGTTCTTTTCTACATGTTGTATATATATATATATATAAATAAAAGATAGCTGCCATATTTAGTTCGCAGACAATGGTAGAATCTGCACATCCCTGTTCTATATATCATCATCATCATTTTACGTTCGCTTTTCCCTGCTTACAAGGGTTGGATGGGTCCTATTCAGCACAGCATTTCTCCACTTGTCCAGTCCTTCGTCATCTCCTCTGTGAGTTTCAGCAATCTGAGGTCTGCTCTCACCACCTCCAAGATTCAATATAGAAGAAATAGCTTCTAGAGGACTACAACTGTTTCCTTCGAATGAAACAGTTGTAGTCCTGTAGAAGCCATTTCTATATTAAATCTTGTATATATTCTATGTATTGAGTACCTTACATACTGTGGTTAACCCAACACACACACACACATATTATAATTATATATATATTAAATATATATATATATATATAATTATAATTATATATATATTAAATATATATATATATATATAATTATAATTATATATATTAAATATAATATATATATAATGGGGAGGGGTTAATTTTCACCTCTTAAAGCCCATGCAATATACTTTTAATATTTTTAATCCCATAGCAAGTGCTGTGAAGAGAAACTTTCGAAATAATTTTTGCACCCATTTTCGCGATTAAGTAAGGACGGAGTTATCGTTCTTGAGATTTCCTCTTGGAAAATTTTAAGGAACTGATGTCGCTAAATCGTCAACTTATTTGCCTGCACTGTTGCATCATGGGAGAAGTTAGGGTTATTATTTTTTTTTTCAAGTTGGGCAAGTTTTTTAATTTAATCCTCGGGACGTGTTTGGTGTTTGATATAAGTAAATAGATAAAACAATTAATTCCACCCCACACTTCCCTGTAATCTGAACAACAAATTACCCTGCGTGTGGGAGAGGGGTTAATGTAAACAAGGAGTAATATGTAATCGCTACACCGGTTTCATAGTTACGATGGCACCAATATTTCTTCAAAGTGCTTTTGCTACTGTATATATATAATATATATTAATATAATTTTATATATATATAGAAATATTTCTTTGAAGAAATATTGGTGCCATCGTAACTATAAAACCGGTGTAGCGATTACATATTACTCCTTGTTTACATTAACCCCTCCCGCACAAAGACATTTAAGGTGTCATTTTAGCCATTTTCGAGTCGTTATAGTCATTTATGGAGCCGTTTTAGCCATTTTAAATTCCTTTTTACACATTTAAGGAGTGTTTTAAACCTTTCATTATAGTTGATTATGCTGCCGTTTCAGTCATTTTAGTCATTCATGGTGCCGTTTTCGCCATTATAGAGTCATTTTAGTCATTTATCCATTTTAGAGTCGTTTTAGTCATTTAAGGAGACGTTTTAGCCATTTCAGACTCATTTTAGTCATTTTCGAGTCGTTTTAGTCATTTATGGAGCCATTTTAGCGTCGATTTTTAGCCCTTTTACATGTAGGCATAGCGCCTCTGTTACGTTGGTTGGCAATTTAGTCCGAGAATGACCATATATAAACTGAAAAGATCCCGTTTCGTATTATCCCGTACTCTACATAAAACAGTGGAGATACGTCAGAATGTTATCTATTTTTAGCCATTTAAGAGTCGTTTTAGTCATTTTTGTTTTGGTCATATAAGGAGAGGTTTTAGATATTTCTAAACTCATTTGGTCATTCGTTTTAGTCATTTAAGCTCTCGTTTTAGCCGTTTTAGTCATTTTGGCAATTGTAGCGTCGTTTTAGCCATTTTAGAGTGGTTTTACTCATTTAAGGAGTATTTCTGTCATTTCAGAGTCGTTTTAGTCAATTTAGAGTCATCTTAGTAATTTAAGGTGTCAATAGGGTCATTTTAGAGTCGTTTTACTCATTTAAGGTGTCATTTGGGCTATTTTAGAGTCATTTTAATCATTTCAGAGTCATTTTAGTCATTTATGGTGCCATCACAGCCTTTGTAGTGTCATTCTATCAATTATAGAGTCCGTTTTAGCCATTATAGAGTAATTTTAGTCATTTAAGGTGTGTTTTAGCCATCTTAGAGTCGTTTTATGGTGCCGTTACAGCCCTTTTAGTGTCATTTTATCAATTACAGAGTCCGTTATAGCCCTTGTAGAGTCATTTTAGCCATTTTAGAGGGGTTTTACTCATTTAAGGAGAGTTTTAGCCATTTTAGAGGGATTTTAGACTCATTGAGGGTCGTTTTACTAATATAAGGAGTGTTTTAGCCATTTTAGAGACGTTTCAGTCATTTATGGTGCCGTTACAGCCCTTTTAGTGTCATTTTATCAATTATAGAGTCCGTTATAGCCCTTATAGAGTCATTATAGCCATTTTAGTGTCATTTTAGCCATTTTAGAGTGGTTTTACTCATTTAAGGAGTGTTTTAGCCATTTTAGAGGGATTTTAGACATTTGAGAGTCTTTTACTAATTTAAGGAGTGTTTTAGACAATTGATAGTCGTTTTACTAATTTAAGGAGTGTTTTAGCCATTTTAGAGACGTTTTAGTCATTTATGGTGCCGTTACAGCCCTTTTGATGTCATTTTATCAATTATAGAGTCCGTTATAGCCCTTATAGAGTCATGTTAGCCATTTTAGCGTCATTTTAGCCATTTTAGAGTGGTTTTACTCATTTAAGCAGTGTTTTAGCCATTTTAGAAGGATTTTAGACTCATTGAGAGTCGTTTTACTAATTTAAAAAGTGTTTTAGCCATTTTAGAGACGTGTTAGTCATTTATGGTGCCGTTACAGTCCTTTTAGTGTCATTTTATCAATTATAGAGTCCGTTATAGCCCTTATAGTATCATTTTAGCCATTTTAGAGTGGTTTTACTCATTTAAGGAGTGTTTTAGCCAATTTAGAGACGTGTTAGTCATTTATGGTGCCGTTACACCCCTTTTAGTGTCATTTTTTCAATTATAGAGTCCGTTATAGCCCTTATAGTATCATTTTAGCCATTTTAGCGTCCTTTTAGCCATTTTAGAGTGGTTTTACTCATTTAAGGAGTGTTTTAGCATTTTAGAGGGATTTTAGATATTTGAGAGTCGTTTTACTAATTTAAGGAGTGTTTTAGATATTTTAGAGACGTTTTAGTCATTTATGGTGCCGGTACAGCCCTTTTCGTGTCATTTTATCAATTATAGAGTCCGTTGTAGCCCTTATAGCGTCATTTTAGCGTCATTTTAGCCATTTTAGAGTGGTTTTACTCATTTAAGGAGTTTTTTAGCCATTTTAGAGGGATTTTAGGCTCATTGAGAGTCGTTTTACTAATTTAAGGAGAGTTTTAGCCCTTTTAGAGATGTTTTAGTCATTTATGGTGCCGTTACAGCCCTTTTCGTGTCATTTTATCAATTATAGAGTCCGTTATAGCCCTTATAGAGTCATGTTAGCCATTTTAGAGTCGGTTTACTCATTTAAGCAGTGTTTTAGCCATTTTAAAAGGATTTTAGACTCATTGAGAGTCCTTTTACTAATTTAAGGAGTGTTTTAGTCATTTTAGAGACATTTCAGTCATTTATGGTGCCGTTACAGCCCTTTTAGTCTCATTTTATCAATTATAGAGTCCGTTATAGCCCTTATAGAGTCATTTTAGCGTTATTTTAGCCATTTTAGAGTGATTTTACTCATTTAAGGAGTGATTTAGCCATTTTAGAGGGATTTTAGTCATTTGAGAGTCGTTTTACTAATTTAAGGAGTGCTTTAGCCATATTAGAGACGTTTTAGTCATTTATGGTGCCGTTACAGCCCTTTTAGTGTCCGTTTATCAATTATAGAGTCCGTTATAGCCCTTATAGTGTCATTATAGCCATTTTAGAGTGGTATTACTCATTTAAGGAGTGTTTTAGCCATTTTAGAGGGATTTTAGACATTTGAGAGTCGTTTTACTAATTTAAGGAGTGTTTTAGAAATTTTAGAGACGTTTTAGTCATTTATGGTGCCGTTACAGCCCTTTTCGTGTCATTTTATCAATTATAGAGTCCGTTGTAGCCCTTATAGCGTCATTTTAGCCATTTTAGCGTCATTTTAGCCATTTTAGAGTGGTTTTACTCATTTAAGGAGTTTTTCAGCCATTTTAGAGAGAATTTAGGCTCATTGAGAGTCGTTTTACTAATTTAAGGAGAGTTTTAGCCATTTTAGAGATGTTTTAGTCATTTATGGTGCCGTTACAGTCCTTTTCGTGTCATTTTATCAATTATAGAGTCCGTTATAGCCCTTATAGAGTCATTTTAGCGTCATTTTAGCCATTTTAGAGTGATTTTACTCATTTAAGGAGTGATTTAGCCATTTTAGAGGGATTTTAGTCATTTAAGAGTCGTTTTACTAATTTAAGGAATGCTTTAGCCATGTTAGAGACGTTTTAGTCATTTATGGTGCCGTTACAGCCCTTTTAGTGTCCGTTTATCAATTATACAGTCCGTTATAGCCCTTATAGTGACATTTTAGCCATTTTAGAGTGGTATTACTCATTTAAGGGGTGTTTTAGCCATTTTAGAGGGATTTTAGACATTTGAGAGTCGTTCTACTAATTTAAGGAGTGTTTTAGAAATTTTAGAGACGTTTTAGTCATTTATGGTGCCGTTACAGCCCTTTTAGTGTCATTTTATCAATTATAGAGTCCGTTGTAGCCCTTATAGCGTCATTTTAGCCATTTTAGCGTCATTTTAGCCATTTTAGAGTGGTTTTACTCATTTAAGGAGTGTTTTAGCCATTTTAGAGGGATTTTAGACTCATTGAGAGTTGTTTTACTAATTTAAGGAGTGTTTTAGCCATTTCAGGGACGTGTTAGTCATTTATGGTGCCGTTTCACCCCTTTTAGTGTCATTTTATCAATTATAGAGTCCGTTATAGCCCTTATAGTATCATTTTAGCCATTTTAGCATCCTTTTAGCCATTTTAGAGTGGTTTTACTCATTTAAGGAGTGTTTTAGCAATTTTAGAGGGATTTTAGATATTTGAGAGTCGTTTTACTAATTTAAGGAGTGTTTTAGATATTTTAGAGACGTTTTAGTCATTTATGGTGCCGTTACAGCCCTTTTCGTGTCATTTTATCAATTATAGAGTCCGTTGTAGCCCTTATAGCGTCATTTTAGCCATTTTAGCGTCATTTTAGCCATTTTAGAGTGGTTTTACTCATTTAAGGAGTTTTTCAGCCATTTTAGAGGGAATTTAGGCTCATTGAGAGTCGTTTTACTAATTTAAGGAGAGTTTTAGCCATTTTAGAGATGTTTTAGTCATTTATGGTGCCGTTACAGTCCTTTTCGTGTCATTTTATCAATTATAGAGTCCGTTATAGCCCTTATAGAGTCATTTTAGCGACATTTTAGCCATTTTAGAGTGATTTTACTCATTTAAGGAGTGATT
>OZ024761.1:20679196-20714196 GCA_964016885.1 Eledone cirrhosa
CATTTAAGAGTGGTTTTACTCATTTAAGGAGTGTTTTAGCCATTTTAGATGGATTTTAGTCATTTGAGAGTCCTTTTACTAATTGAAGGAGTGTTTTAGCCGTTTTAGAGTCGTTTTAGTCATTTATGGTGCCGTTACAGCCCTTTTAGTGTCATTTTATCAATTATAGAGTTCGTTATAGCCCTTATAGAGTCATTTTAGCCATTTTAGAGTGGTTTTACTCATTTAAGGAGTGTTTTAGCCATTTTAGAAGGATTTTAGACATTTGAGAGTCGTTTTACTAATTTAAGGAGTATTTTAGCCATTTTAGAGAAGTTTTAGTCATTTATGCTGCCGTTAAAGCCCTTTTCGTGTCATTTTATCAATTAAAATTCCGTAATAGCCCTTATAGAGTCATTTTAGCCATTTTAGCGTTATGTTAGCCATTTTAGAGTGATTTTATTCATTTAAGGAGTGTTTTAGCCATTTTAGAGGGATTTTAGACATTTGAGAGTCGTTTTACTAATTTAAGGAGTGTTTTAGCCATTTTAGAGGGATTTTAGTCATTTTAGAGTCGTTTTAGTCATTTATGGTGCCGTTACAGCCTTTTTAGTGTCATTTTATCAATTATAGAGTCCGTTATAGCCCTTATAGAGTCATCTCAGCCATTTTAGAGTGGTGTTACTCATTTAAGGAGTGTTTTAGCCATTTTAGAAGGATTTTAGACATTTGAGAGTCGTTTTACTGATTTAAAGGAGTTTTTCAGCCATTCTAGAGACGTTTTAGTCATTTATGGTGCCGTTACAGCCCTTTTAGTGTCATATTATCAATTATAGAGTCCGTAATAGCCCTTATAGAGTATTTTAGCCATTTAAGAGTGGTTTTACTCATTTAAGGAGTGTTTTAGCCATTTTAGAGGGATTTTAGACATTTGAGAGTCGTTTTACTAATTTTAAGGAGTGTTTTAGCCATTTTAGAAACGTTTTAGTCATTGATGGCGCCGTTACAGCCCTTTTAGTCTCATTTTATCAATTATAGAGTCCGGTATAGCCCTTATAGAGTCAATTTAGCCATTTAAGAGTGGTTTTACTCATTTAAGGAGTGTTTTAGCCATTTTAGAGTGGTTTTACTCATTTGAGAGTCGTTTTACTAATTTAAGGAGTGTTTTAGCCGTTTTAGAGTCGTTTTAGTCATTTATGGTGCCGTTACAGCCCTTTTAGTGTCATTTTATCAATTATAGAGTCCGTTATAGCCCTTATAGAGTCAATTTAGCCATTTAAGAGTGGTTTCACTCATTTAAGGAGTGTTTTAGCCATTTTAGATGGATTTTAGTCATTTGAGAGTCCTTTTACTAATTTAAGGAGTGTTTTAGCCGTTTTAGAGTCGTTTTAGTCATTTATGGTGCCGTTACAGCCCATTTAGTGTCATTTTATCAATTATAGAGTTCGTTATAGCCCTTATAGAGTCATTTTAGCCATTTTAGCGTCATCTTAGCCATTTTAGAGTGGTTTTACTCATTTAAGGAGTCTTTTAGCCATTTTGGAGGGATGTTAGACATTTAAGAGTCGTTTTACTAATTTAAGGAGTGTTTTAGCCATTTTAGAGACGTTTTAGTCCTTTATGGTGCCGTTACAGCTTTTTTAGTGTCATTTTATCAATTATAGAGTCCGTTATAGCCCTTATAGTGTCATTTTAGCCATTTTAGAGTGGTTTTACTCATTTAAGGAGTGTTTTAGCCATTTTAGAGGGATTTTAGACATTTGAGAGTCGTTTTACTAATTTAAGGAGTGTATTAGCCATTTTAGAGAAGTTTTAGTCATTTATGGTGCCGTTACAGCCCTTTTAGTGTCATTTTATCAATTATAGAGTCCGTTATAGCCCATATAGAGTCATTTTAGCCATTTTAGAGTGGTTTTACTCATTTAAGGAGTGTTTTAGCCATTTTAGAGGGATTTTAGACATTTGAGAGTCGTTTTACTGATTTAAAGGAGTTTTTCAGCCATTCTAGAGACGTTTTAGTCATTTATGGTGCCGTTACAGCCCTTTTAGTGTCATATTATCAATTATAGAGTCCGTAATAGCCCTTATAGAGTCATTTTAGCCATTTTAGCGTTATGTTAGCCATTTTAGAGTGATTTTACTCATTTAAGGAGTGTTTTAGCGATTTTAGAGGGATTTTAGACATTTGAGAGTCGTTTTACTAATTTAAGGAGTGTTTTAGCCATTTTAGAGTCGTTTTAGTCATTTATGGTGCCGTTACAGCCCTTTTAGTGTCCGTTTATCAAGTATAGAGTCCGTTATAACCCTTATAGTGTCATTTTAGCCATTTTAGAGTGGTTTTACTCATTTAAGGAGTGTTTTAGCCATTTTAGAGGATTTTAGACATTTGAGAGTCGTTTTACTAATTTCAAGGAGTGTTTTAGCCATTTTAGAGACGTTTTAGTCATTTATGGTGCCGTTACAGCCCTTTTAGTGTCATTTTATCAATTATAGAGTCCGTTATAGCCCTTATAGAGTCAATTTAGCCATTTAAGAGTGGTTTTACTCATTTAAGGAGTGTTTTAGCCATTTTAGAATGATTTTAGTCGTTTGAGAGTCGTTTTACTAATTTAAGGAGTGTTTTAGCCGTTTTAGAGTCGTTTTAGTCATTTATGGTGCCGTAACAGCCCATTTAGTGTCATTTTATCAATTATAGAGTTCGTTATAGCCCTTATAGATTCATTTTAGCCATTTTAGAGTGGTTTTACTCATTTAAGGAGTGTTTTAGCCATTTTAGAGGGATTTTAGACATTTGAGAGTCGTTTTACTAATTTAAGGAGTATTTTAGCCGTTTTAGAGAAGTTTTAGTCATTTATGGTGCCGTTACAGCCCTTTTAGTGTCATTTTATCAATTATAGAGTCCGTAATAGCCCTTATAGAGTCATTTTAGCCATTTTAGCGTTATTTTAGCCATTTTAGATTGGTTTTACTCATTTAAGGAGTCTTTTAGCCATTTTGGAGGGATTTTAGACATTTGAGAGTCGTTTTACTAATTTAAGGAGTGTTTTAGCCATTTTAGAGACGTTTTAGTCCTTTATGGTGCCGTTACAGCCCTTTTAGTGTCATTTTATCAATTATAGAGTCCGTAATAGCCCTTATAGAGTCATTTTAGCCATTTTAGCGTTATGTTAGCCATTTTAGAGTGATTTTACTCATTTAAGGAGTGTTTTAGCGATGTTAGAGGGATTTTAGTCAGTTGAGAGTCGTTTTACTAATTTAAGGAGTGTTTTAGCCATTTTAGAGTCGTTTTAGTCATTTATGGTGCCGTTACAGCCCTTTTAGTGTCCGTTTATCAATTATAGAGTCCGTTATAGCCCTTATTGAGTCATTTTAGCCATTTTAGAGTGGTTTTACTCATTTAAGGAGTGTTTTAGCCATTTTAGAGGGATTTTAGACATTTGAGAGTCGTTTTACTAATTTTAAGGAGTGTTTTAGCCATTTTAGAGAGACGTTTTAGTCATTTATGGTGCCGTTACAGCCCTTTTAGTGTCATTTTATCAATTATAGAGTCCGTTTTAGCCCTTATAGAGTCAATTTAGCCATTTAAGAGTGGTTTTATTCATTTAAGGAGTGCTTTAGCCATTTTAGAGGGATTTTAGTCATTTGAGAGACGTTTTACTAATTTAAGGAGTGTTTTAGCCGTTTTAGAGTCGTTTTAGTCATTTATGGTGCCGTTACAGCCCTTTTAGTGTCATTTTATCAATTATAGAGTCCGTTATAGCCCTTATAGAGTCAATTTAGCCATTTAAGAGAGGTTTTACTCATTTAAGGAGTGTTTTAGCCATTTTAGATGGATTTTAGTCATTTGAGAGTCCTTTTACTAATTGAAGGAGTGTTTTAGCCGTTTTAGAGTCGTTTTAGTCATTTATGGTGCCGTTACAGCCCTTTTAGTGTCATTTTATCAATTATAGAGTTCGTTATAGCCCTTATAGAGTCATTTTAGCCATTTTAGAGTGGTTTTACTCATTTAAGGAGTGTTTTAGCCATTTTAGAAGGATTTTAGACATTTGAGAGTCGTTTTACTAATTTAAGGAGTATTTTAGCCATTTTAGAGAAGTTTTAGTCATTTATGCTGCCGTTAAAGCCCTTTTCGTGTCATTTTATCAATTAAAATTCCGTAATAGCCCTTATAGAGTCATTTTAGCCATTTTAGCGTTACGTTAGCCATTTTAGAGTGATTTTATTCATTTAAGGAGTGTTTTAGCCATTTTAGAGGATTTTAGACATTTGAGAGTCGTTTTACTAATTTAAGGAGTGTTTTAGCCATTTTAGAGGGATTTTAGTCATTTTAGAGTCGTTTTAGTCATTTATGGTGCCGTTACAGCCTTTTTAGTGTCATTTTATCAATTATAGAGTCCGTTATAGCCCTTATAGAGTCATCTCAGCCATTTTAGAGTGGTGTTACTCATTTAAGGAGTGTTTTAGCCATTTTAGAGGGATTTTAGACATTTGAGAGTCGTTTTACTGATTTAAAGGAGTTTTTCAGCCATTCTAGAGACGTTTTAGTCATTTATGGTGCCGTTACAGCCCTTTTAGTGTCATATTATCAATTATAGAGTCCGTAATAGCCCTTATAGAGTCATTTTAGCCATTTTAGCGTTATGTTAGCCATTTTAGAGTGATTTTACTCATTTAAGGAGTGTTTTAGCGATGTTAGAGGGATTTTAGACATTTGAGAGTCGTTTTACTAATTTAAGGAGTGTTTTAGCCATTTTAGAGTCGTTTTAGTCATTTATGGTGCCGTTACAGCCCTTTTAGTGTCCGTTTATCAATTATAGAGTCCGTTATAGCCCTTATAGAGTCATTTAGCCATTTAAGAGTGGTTTTACTCATTTAAGGAGTGTTTTAGCCATTTTAGAGGGATTTTAGACATTTGAGAGTCGTTTTACTAATTTTAAGGAGTGTTTTAGCCATTTTAGAAACGTTTTAGTCATTGATGGCGCCGTTACAGCCCTTTTAGTCTCATTTTATCAATTATAGAGTCCGGTATAGCCCTTATAGAGTCAATTTAGCCATTTAAGAGTGGTTTTACTCATTTAAGGAGTGTTTTAGCCATTTTAGAGTGGTTTTACTCATTTGAGAGTCGTTTTACTAATTTAAGGAGTGTTTTAGCCGTTTTAGAGTCGTTTTAGTCATTTATGGTGCCGTTACAGCCCTTTTAGTGTCATTTTATCAATTATAGAGTCCGTTATAGCCCTTATAGAGTCAATTTAGCCATTTAAGAGTGGTTTCACTCATTTAAGGAGTGTTTTAGCCATTTTAGATGGATTTTAGTCATTTGAGAGTCCTTTTACTAATTTAAGGAGTGTTTTAGCCGTTTTAGAGTCGTTTTAGTCATTTATGGTGCCGTTACAGCCCATTTAGTGTCATTTTATCAATTATAGAGTTCGTTATAGCCCTTATAGAGTCATTTTAGCCATTTTAGCGTCATCTTAGCCATTTTAGAGTGGTTTTACTCATTTAAGGAGTCTTTTAGCCATTTTGGAGGGATGTTAGACATTTAAGAGTCGTTTTACTAATTTAAGGAGTGTTTTAGCCATTTTAGAGACGTTTTAGTCCTTTATGGTGCCGTTACAGCTTTTTTAGTGTCATTTTATCAATTATAGAGTCCGTTATAGCCCTTATAGTGTCATTTTAGCCATTTTAGAGTGGTTTTACTCATTTAAGGAGTGTTTTAGCCATTTTAGAGGGATTTTAGACATTTGAGAGTCGTTTTACTAATTTAAGGAGTGTATTAGCCATTTTAGAGAAGTTTTAGTCATTTATGGTGCCGTTACAGCCCTTTTAGTGTCATTTTATCAATTATAGAGTCCGTTATAGCCCATATAGAGTCATTTTAGCCATTTTAGAGTGGTTTTACTCATTTAAGGAGTGTTTTAGCCATTTTAGAGGGATTTTAGACATTTGAGAGTCGTTTTACTAATTTAAGGAGTGTATTAGCCATTTTAGAGAAGTTTTAGTCATTTATGGTGCCGTTACAGCCCATTTAGTGTCATTTTATCAATTATAGAGTTCGTTATAGCCCTTATAGAGTCATTTTAGCCATTTTAGAGTCGTTTTACTAATTTAAGGAGTATTTTAGCCATTTTAGAGAAGTTTTAGTCATTTATGGTGCCGTTACAGCCCTTTTAGTGTCATTTTATCAATTATAGAGTCCGTTATAGCCCTTATAGAGTCATTTTAGCCATTTTAGCGTCATTTTAGCCATTTTAGAGTGGTTTTACTCATTTAAGGAGTCTTTTAGCCATTTTGGAGGGATTTTAGACATTTGAGAGTCGTTTTACTAATTTAAGGAGTGTTTTAGCCATTTTAGAGACGTTTTAGTCCTTTATGGTGCCGTTACAGCCCTTTTAGTGTCATTTTATCAATTGTAGAGGCCGTTATAGCCCTTATAGTGTCATTTTAGCCATTTTAGAGTGGTTTTACTCATTTAAGGAGTGTTTTAGCCATTTTAGAGGGATTTTAGACATTTGAGAGTCGTTTTACTAACTTTAAGGAGTGTTCTAGCCATTTTAGAGGGATTTTAGACACTTGAGAGTCGTTTTACTGATTTTAAGGAGTGTTTTAGCCATTTTAGAGTGATTTTAGACATTTGAGAGTCGTTTTACTGATTTAAAGGAGTTTTTCAGCCATTCTAGAGACGTTTTAGTCATTTATGGTGCCGTTACAGCCCTTTTAGTGTCATTTTATCAATTATAGAGTCCGTAATAGCCCATATAGCGTCATTTTAGCCATTTTAGCGTTATGTTAGCCATTTTAGAGTGATTTTACTCATTTAAGGAGTGTTTTAGCCATTTTAGAGGGATTTTAGACCTTTGAGAGTCGTTTTACTAATTTAAGGAGTGTTTTAGCCATTTTAGAGACGTTTTAGTCATTTATGGTGCCGTTACAGCCCTTTTAGTGTCATTGTATCAATTATAGAGTCCGTTATAGCTTTTATAGAGTCATTTTAGCCGTTTTAGAGTGGTTTTACTCATTTAAGGAGTGTTTTAGCCATTTTAGAGGGATTTTAGACCTTTGAGAGTCGTTTTACTAATTTAAGGAGTGTTTTAGCCATTTTAGAGACGTTTTAGTCATTTATGGTGCCGTTACAGCCCTTTTAGTGTCATTTTATCAATTATAGAGTCCGTTATAGCCCTTATAGAGTCATTTTAGCCATTTTAGCGTCATTTTAGCCATTTTAGATTGGTTTTACTCATTTAAGGAGTGTTTTAGCCATTTTAGAGGGATTTTAGACATTTGAGAGTCGTTTTACTAATTTTAAGGAGTGTTTTAGCCATTTTAGAGACGTTTTAGTCATTTATGGTGCCGTTACAGCCCTTTTAGTGTCATTGTATCAATTATAGGGTCCGTTATAGCCCTTATAGAGTCATTTTAGCCATTTTAGAGTGGTTTTACTCATTTAAGGAGTGTTTTAGCCATTTTAGAGGGATTTTAGACATTTGAGAGTCGTTTTACTAATTTTAAGGAGTGTTTTAGCCATTTTAGAGACGTTTTAGTCATTTATGGTGCCGTTACAGCCCTTTTAGTGTCATTGTATCAATTATAGGGTCCGTTATAGCCCTTATAGAGTCATTTTAGCCATTTTAGAGTGGTTTTACTCATTTAAGGAGTGTTTTAGCCATTTTAGAGGGATTTTAGACATTTGAGAGTCGTTTTACTAATTTTAAGGAGTGTTTTAGCCATTTTAGAGACGTTTTAGTCATTTATGGTGCCGTTGCAGCACTTTTAGTGTCATTTTATCAATTATAGAATACGTTATAAACTTTATAGAGTCATTTTAGCCATTTTAGCGTCATTTTAGCCATTTTAGTGTGATTTTACTCATTTAAGGAGTGTTTTAGCAATTTTAGAGGGATTTTAGACGTATGAGAGTCGTTTAACTAATTTAAGGAGTGTTTTAGCCATTTTAGAGACGTTTTAGTCATTTATGGTGCCGTTACAGCTAAAATGACGCTAAAATGACTCTATCAGGGCTATAACGGACTCTAAGATTGATAAAATGACACTAAAAGGGCTGTAAGGGCAGCTGAAATGACTAAAATGACTCTAAATTGAATGAAACGACTCTAAAATAGTAAAAACACTCCTTAAATGAGTAAAACCATTCTAAAATGACTAAAACGGCTCTAAAATGGCGAAAACACATCTTAAATGACTAAAATGACTCTATAATAGCTAAAACGGTGTCTAAAATTGATAAAATGACACTAAAGGGACTGTAACGGCACCATAAATGACTAAGATGACTCTGAAATGATTAAAACGACTCTAAAATGACACAAATGACACCTAAAATGACTAAAATGACTCTAAATTGACTAAAACGACTCTCAAATGTCTAAAATCTCTCTAAAATGGCTAAAACACTCCTTAAATGAGTAAAACGACTCTCAAATGTCTAAAGAAAAAACCTCTTAAATGGATAAAACAGTCCTTAAATGAGTAAAACGACTCTACAATGGCTAAAATGACTCTAAAGTGGTTGAAACGGCTCCTTAAAAGACTTAAACGACTCAAAAATAGCTAAAACAACACTTTAAATTACTCAAAAGCTGCTAAAACGACACCATGAATGACTAAAATTACATTAAAATGGCTAAAATGAGAGATTAAATGACTAAAACGACTCTGAAATGATTAAAACGACTCTAAAATGGCACAAATTACACCTTAAATGACTAAAGTGACTCTAAATTGACTAAAACGACTCTCAAATGTCTAAAAAAAAAAAACTCTTAAATGGATAAAACACTCCTTAAATGAGTACAACGACTCTACAATGGCTAAAATGACTCTAAAATGGCTAAAACGGCTCCTTAAAAGACGTGAACGATTCAAAAATAGCTGAAACAACACTTTAAATTACTAAAATGACTCTATAGCTGCTTAAACGGCACCATGAATGACTAAAATTACATTAAAATGGCTAAAACGAGATATTAAATGACTAAAATGACTCTGAAATGATTAAAACGACTCTAAAATGGCCCAAATGACACCTTAAATGACTAAAATGACACTAAATTGACTAAAACGTCGCTCAAATGGCTAAAACACTCCTTAAATTAGTAAAATGACTCTAAAATATCTAAAATCCCTCTAAAATGGCTAAAACACTCCTTAAATGAGTAAAACTACTCTAAAATGTCTAAAACCCCTCTAAAATGGCTAAAACACTCCTTAAATGAGTAAAACGACTCTACAATGGCTAAAATGATTCTAAAATGGCTAAAACGGCCCCTTAAAAGACTGAAACGACTCAAAAATAGCTAAAACAATACTTTAAATGACTAAAATGAATCTATAGCTGCTAAAATGGCATCATAAATTACTAAAATTACATTAAAATGGCTAAAACAAGAGATTAAATGACTAAAATGACTCTGAAATGATTAAAACGACACTAAAATTGCCCAAATGACACCTTAAATGACTAAAATGACTCTAAATTGACTAAAACGACTCTAAAATGGCTAAAACACTCCTTAAATGAGTAAAACCACTCTAAAATGGCTAAAATGACTAAAACTACTGCAAGAGGGCTAAATCGACAAAAAAAATGACTAAAACGACTCTAAAATGGCTTAAACACACCTTCAATGACTAAAATGACTATATAATGGCTAAAACACTCCTTAAATGACTAAAATGACTCTGAAATGATTTAAACGACTCTAAAATGGCCCAAATGACACCTTAAATGAGTAAAACGACTCTAAAATGATCCAAATGACACCTTAAATTACTAAGATGACTCTAAATTGACTAAAACGACTCTAAAATGGCTAAAACACTCCTTAAATGAGTAAAACCACTCTAAAATGGCTAAATCCACACAAAAATGACTAAAACGACTCTAAAATGGATAAAATGACAACTAAATGGCTAAAATGACTCTATAACTGCTTAAATGGCAACATGAATGACTGAAACGACTCTAAAATGGCTGAAACGGCACCATAAATGACTAACATGACTCTGAAATGACTAAAACGACTCTAAAATGGCTAAAATGGCTCCCTAAATGACTAAAACGACTGTAAAATGCTTAAATCGAAACAAAAATGGCAAAAACAAGAGCTTAAATGACTAAAATTACTCTATATTTGCTAAAACGACTCTAAAATGACTAAAACGATTGTAAAATCGACTCTAAAGTGTCTAAAACGGCTCTTTAAATGACTAAAACAACTGTAAAAGTGCTAAATCAACACAAAAATGACTATATCGACTCTAAAATGGCTAAAATTACATCTTAAATGACTAAAATGACTCTATAATGGCTAAATCAACTCGTCAATTTAGCAATTTAAGAGTCCGTTTAACTATTTTAGTGTCATTTTAGTCATTCATGTTGCCAGTTCAGCCAATATAGTCATTTTAGCTATTTTAGAGTCGTTTTAGAGTCGTTTGTGTCGATTTAACCCTTTTACAATCGTTTTAGTCATTTTAGAGTCGTTTTAGCCATTTTAGAGTCGAATTAGTCATTTAAGCTCTCGTTTTAGCCACTTTTGTTTCGATTTAGCCATTTTACGGTCGTTTTAGTTATTTAAGGAGTCATTTTAGTCATTTCAGTCATTTCAGTCTCATTTTAGTCATTTATGGAGCTGTTTTAGCCATTTCAGCATAATTTTAGCCATTTGAGAGTGGTTTTACTCATTTAAGGATATAATCTACTAATGCCCTTCTAATTAATGAGTTTTAGACCTGTAGAAGCCATTTCTGTATTAAATATTGCATATACTCTACTATTTCCTTTGAATTAATGAGTTCTAGCCCTGTGGATGATATTTCTGTATAAATTATTACATATATACTTCTTTTTCTTCCAAATATATTACTTTGGAATCTACTTCTGTATTAAATATGGCATATATTAGTTTTAGTCCCGTAGAAGCCATTTCTGTATTAAATATTGCATATACCGTACAATTAATGAGATTTACTCCTTTAAAAATATTGCATATAGACTACTGTTTTCTTCGAATTGAGTAGTTTTAATACTTTAGAAGCCATTTCTGTATTAAATATTGCATATACTCTACTATTTCCTTCGATTTAATGAGTTTTAACCCTGTGGATGCTATTTCTGTATTAAGTATTACATATATACTACTATTTCCTCAAAATATATTAGGTTTAGTCCTTTAGAAGTATTTAATATGGCATATATACTACTATTTCCTCCAAGTATATTAGTTTTAGTCCATTAGAAGCCATTTCTGTATTAAATATTGCATATAGTCTACTATTTTCTTCGAATTGAGGAGTTCCAGTACTTTAAAAGCCATTTCTGTATTAAATATGGCATATACTGTACAATTTCTTTCGAATTGAAGATGTCTAGTGCTCCAGAAGCCATTTAGCCATTTAGTTTTACTCCTTTAGAAGCGATTTCTTTGCATATACTCTACTATTTCCTTTGAATTGAAGAGTTCTGTCTTTTAGAAGCCATTTCTGTAATATATATAGCATATAATCTACTAATGCCTTTCAAATTAATGATTTTCAGCCATGTAGAAGCCATTTCTGTATTAAATATTGAACATACACTACTATTTCCTCCAAATATATTAGTTTTTGAAGGAAATTGTAGAGTATAAACAATATTTAATATAGAAATGGCTGGTATAGGTCTAAAACTGTTTCATTTCAAGTAAATATTAGAGTATATAGAATATTTCATGTATAAATGGCTCCTATATATCTAAAACTGTTTTTTGCAAAGGAAATAAGGGAATATATACAATATTTCATATAGAAATGGCTTCTACGGGTTTGAAACTGTTTCATTCGAAGGAAATAGTAGAGTATATATAATATTTCATATAGAAATGGCTTCTACAGGTCTGAAACTGTTTCATTCGAAGGAAATAGTAGAGTATATATAATATTTCATATAGAAATGGCTTCTACAGGTCTGAAACTGTTTCATTCAAAGGAAATAGTAGAGTATATATAATATTTTATATAGAAATGGCTTCTACAGGTCTGAAACTGTTTCATTCGAAGGAAATAGTAGAATATATATAATATTTTATATAGAAATGGCTTCTACAGGTCTGAAACTGACTTATTCGAGGGAAATAGTAGAGTATATACAATATTTTATATAGAAATGGCTGGTATAGGTCTAAAACTGTTTCATTTCAAGTAAATATTAGAGTATATACAATATTTTATATAGAAATGGCTGTTACAGGTCTAAAACTATTTCTTTCAAAGGAAATAGTAGAGTATATACAATCTTTCATGTAAAAATGGCTTCTACAGGACTAAAATTGTCTCATTCAAAGGAAATAGCAGAGTATATACAATATTTAATATAGAAATGGCTCCTACAGGCCTAAAACTGTTTCATTCGAAGGAAATAGTAGAGTATATACAATATTTAATATAGAAATGGCATCTAAAGTTCTGAAACTGTCTTATTTGAAGGAAATAGTAGTGTATATACAATATTTAATGTAGAAATTGCTTCTACAGGACTAGAATTGTCTCTGTCGAAGGAAATAGTAGAGTATATACAATATTTATTATAGTATTGGCTTTCACATGACAAAAACTCTCTGATTGGAAGGAAATAGTGCAGTTTCTGTTTATTTCCCTCCATAATGTCAGAAATAATTATTTAAACGTTAGTTTTGTTTAACTTCTAATGTAATACAACACTCCTCCCACAAATAGTGTATTTTTTTTATTATTTAAGTTGGTAAATAATATATTCCTTCATGATACCCTCCTATTTTGTAATCAGGGGTTAAATAGATATCGCTTTAACCTACGTAACATAGAACCATTTACATTCTTAGTTTTAGAAATCTTTTTCCCTCCATAATGTCAGCAATAATTATTCAGACGATAGTTTTGTTTAGCTACTGCCACACATCCACATGCGTTTGTATTTCTAATGTAATACACCTCCCACATATCAAATAGAATTTAGCGTATTTTCTTTATTATTTAAATAATATATTCCTAGTTCCCTTCATGATATGCTCGTGTTTTGTTGTAAATTCGTTTTGGAAAACTTGCTAGTGTCACACATGATGTTGGTTGCTATATTCTGGTTATTAATATTAACCAGAATCTTTTGAGATCTGTCGTGTTTGGTCAGGGTGAATATTACACCCGTCTCGTTTTGAATTATTTACATTCTTAGTTTCTTCTTCCAAAACTTCATTTACTTTCTTTGTTCCTTTGTGACACTTTATCTACATTCTTCGTCACATACAGTCTTAGTTTATTTATTTAGTGTTACCTTCCTTGATGTAGGAAAAGGTTTTCTTGTTTCCTCTAATAAAAGACAAAATTGGAAGAATTTTATAAAGATTAATGTTCTTTTTATTGATAACATATGTAAATGACTTTCATTTCTTTTTACAGATGTCCAGCCTTCAACTTCATATGCTGTGTAGTTTGCTGTTACAAGTGGGAATGGCGTAGTTTCTGTTAATAAAAAAGGTTACATATTATATACGAATTGTGTTCAATTTATTTTGACAAAAATGAATAAAGAAATCAAGAGTCTACAAGTAATTGAGTAAGACGTACTAAAAAGAACGTAAGTTTCTAAATAAACTAAGAATTTAAATTAAGTTTC
Organism: Eledone cirrhosa; assembly: GCA_964016885.1. Classification (NCBI taxonomy): domain Eukaryota; kingdom Metazoa; phylum Mollusca; class Cephalopoda; order Octopoda; family Eledonidae; genus Eledone; species Eledone cirrhosa. Next base: position 20,692,821 of record OZ024761.1, read on the forward strand.
TATTGAAAGAAACTAATAATGTATGTGAAGTGTCTAAAGAAAGAAATCTATATGAAATGTGTTTTTGAGAAATCTATATGAAAATTGTGTTTTCAAAATAAAAATAAATTCTTAAAATCAAGGGAGGTAATATCCAAGGGGAGATAATTCCCACTTTTTTTTAGCAAATGGTCTGCGAATTAACTTCTATGTGCCGGCCCAGACAGTCCCAAGCCCACTTAGCAATCGCACGCCATCAGTCACATAGATTGGGAGTCCGAGACGCAGCTCGGCGCCACCTCGGAGGCCGCAATTCTGAGTAGAATACTCATATTTATGGGTACTTTTCACAGCTTTTGTTTAAAAATAAAAAACTAAACGAAGGTAGGTAATTCGGAGTAAATATAATTAATTATTTCTACTTTTGGCACAAAGCCAGCAATTATCTCCATACCTGATATTTTATTTTATCGACCCCGTAAGGATAAAAAGCAAAGTTAATCTCGGTGAGATTTGAACTCAGACCATAAAGGGCCGTAACTCTTTGCTGAGCGCATTGGTGGTATTATGACGATCTCTGAATTAGTTTTTTTCTTTAAATTATGAAATTATATTTATTAAAAACATCGTCTTGAGACCAACGCTCTAACAATTTTCTGTATTCCGAAGGAATTACCTTCATTCATTTCGTTTATATATATTTTTTCAATGGACATCACTTACCTCCGTATAGACGACAGTCCAACTATAATTATTGACCTGATTCTTTCACCCTCTGACCAGTTGGCCATGGGATGTATACACTATAAAACTGCTTCTTTCGCCATAGATATTATGTGGAGTATGATTCTTTCACCCTCAAAGCTTGTACAGACCAGGGTTTAGCTGGCTGTACAGGATACTACAAGAAGTATGTCCTTAAACTGTTTCTTTCGCACTCTAACGAGGCACTGACTATAGTTTAGCTGGTTGTACAGGATCCTACCAAATATTCCTTTGTCCTGTCTGTACATTCATCAAAGGATACATAACTGATGGACAACTATAAGTGCACTCCCTAACAGCACACATATATAAGCAAGACGACCCATGCAAGCGTGGGAGATACTATGGGACATTGACCAGGGTTTTAGGTGGCCGTAGGAGATGCTTTGTGAAGTATATGCCCTAAAATTGCTTCTTTCACCCTCTAAGCTTATGGTGACCAGGGCTTAGTTGGCTGTAGGAGATCCTACACAAAACTATAATTATTATACACCCTAAACAAAACTATAATTATTTCTGACAATATAGAGGGTGGACTTTGCATTGTGTTCTTGAGCAAGACACTTTATTTCACGTTGCAGCCGTAGAAATTAGTTGTCTGCCGCCAATGATAAAATTATAGAAATGGCTTCTACAGGATTAGAACTGCATCATTCAAAAGTTAATACTAGATTAATACAATATTTAATAAAGAAATGGCTTCTACTGGCCTACAACTGTCTCATTTGAGTGGATTAGTAGAGTATATACAATATTTAATATAGAAATGGCTTCTAAAGATCTAAAACTGCCTTATTTGAAGGAAATAGTAGTGTATATACAATATTTAATATAGAAATGGCTTCTATCAGTAGATAGGAAAAGAGTATTACCCACTCTACTACCCTAAGTATCGAGTACTCTGGTGCATTATGGTCCATCTGGTTCCTCACCACAGTTTCTTTGTTGTATATGTAGATAGATAGATACATATTTATATAAGATGAAAGGAGAAAGAAGACAGTTTCATATTCTTGTTTATAAATAATTTATTTTTTTTGCTTTCTTTTCTTTGATTTCACAGGCATTTATAACGAGGGTGGAGATCAATGGGTAAAAATTGTACAGAATCAATCAATAAATATCACTATTTTGTTTTAAAATATATAACAACAAAGAAATTCAATAGTGTGTGATAAATACATATATATAACCCAGTATATATATATATATATACCTATAACCATGTGTATATATATATATATAACCCACTATATATAGGGGAAAAGAAAATATGGAGAAAAAATTTAACAGGGTTTTTGTTGAAAATCTTATTAACCATATCTGATTTATAAACCATCATAAACCCCAGACTTTATAAATAAACATACATACATACATACATATATATATCTGTACGGATTGCATTGTTATTTCTGTTTACCTTTTACATACATACATATATACATATATATATACACACAATCTTAAATCTGTGAACATACAACTTTTCAAACCCTAACAACTGGCCCTGGAAAATGGAGAACAGTTTGCTGTGAAGGGATTATATATATATATATATATATATAGTAATAATAATAAATATGAAGACTAAATTCGAAGAGGGCTCAATAAGGATAACATATATCTAAATATATATAAAAACCGTAGAGCAAATAGAGTTTCAGAAGATCCCGTTAAGGGTGAAAGCAGTGATTCTTTGCTTAAACTTTAATCTGTTATTTTAATAAATATATATATATTGACCCACACTACCTTCTCAAGCTTCACACCTCAATATATATATGTGTATGTGTGTATATGTATATATATATATAAACAGGGTGGACCAAAAGTCGCAATACATAGGAAAAATATTTAGATTTTTAAGTTTCCATATTTAATATTAAATTGTTTCTTATAAAAACAATTGTCTTATGTATCGCAACTTTTGGTCCACACTGTATGTGTGTGTATATATATACATACATGTGTGTGTGTATATATATATGTATACATACACTTCTCTTTGAAAATATTAAGAAAACAACATACACCTTAGCAAGAGTTTCAAGGTAAAATTTCATCAAGACCCAAACCCAATAGAATTCATTATCAAAATTATTATTACTATCATAATTATTTTAAATCGACATTTGAACATTATTCTATGTACTATACATGCACCTTTGATGAGTTGTAGTGCACCTGAGCACTGTACACAATAATTTTCATTAAAATCAAACCATATAGAAAGTCTAGGTAAATACAAACACCACAGACTGTAAATAGTAAAAGTTGGAAAATCACAAATTATAATTTATAGCAGACCAGAATGTTACTGATTCAAACTTACTGATGTATCTCATCTTCTTAAGTCTGTCTCAAGCCTTGCAACTCATAAGGCTGCTTCTCCTGGTTTCTGTGATGTGAAGTGACTGAGAGTACAAGACAACCCACTCTCCCTGGACAGGACACCAGTCCATCGCAGGGTTAAACTCCCAGCTATTGCTGCTGGTACTCATTTTCAGCTGAGTATACTGGAGCAATGTGAAATGAAGTGTTTTGCTCAAGAACACAACACAAAACCTAGTCCAGGAATCAAACCCACGGCATGATGATCGTAAGTCCAACACCCTTACCACTAGGCCACATACCTCCTCGGGTATTTTATACTGTATAATAAATATTTTGAAGGAAAAAATAAATAACAAAACATTGTTACAACATCAATATTAAGAAATATATGTTTTGTATTGTTGTTACAACAATAAATTACATCATTTACTGGTCATATATATACATATACATGTGTATATATATATATATATATATATGTGTGTGTGTGTGTGTGTGTGTGTGTGTGTATACACATTTACACTAATCTAAGTAAGGAGTTCTACCGACCGGAAGAGAGAAACCTTGATGGAACCAGTAAATGAAATTTTAGTTTGAGACTGGTTAAAGAAAATTGTATTATTACAAATTTATATTGCACTTTTCCGAGCCTGTATTAAATATATAAATAAATATATAGAAACACATATATAAATAAATAAACACATATATATATATATACATGTGTGTGTGTGTGTGTGTGAGTCCCGGGTTCAATCGGGGGTAACCACAGTTAGTAAGGTACTCAATACATTAGTAGAGTGTATACAACAAAATTTAATATAGAAATGGCTTCTACAGGACTAGAACTGTTTCATTCAAATGAAATCATCTCATTTCTAATGATTACCTTTGAATGAAACAGTTCTAATCCTGTAGAAGCCATTTCTATATTAAATTTTGTTGTATATATATATAATAAATATTGAGGAATAAATTACATTACACAATAGGAAAAATTAATACCCAGGTAAATATCACCATCATCATCATTTAATGTCTATTTTCCACACTTACATGAGTTAACTGACCGTCACATACTAAAGCTGGACAAGTTAGGTGACCCAGTCTTGCTCATACAAATCTGTACTTGGTTTGGTTTTCTACAACTGGCCTACCCTTCCTCATGCCAACCAATTGACATTGATCATGTCCTGGGGGTGTGTTTTATTGTGGCACTACCATTTTACAGGTGGACTGGGTGTTTTTTATTGTGGTACCAGCACTACCACTTTACAGGGTGGACTGGGTGTTTTTATTGTGGTACCAGCACTATCACTTTATAGGGTGGACTGGGTACTTTTTATTGTGGTACCAGCACTATCACTTTACAGGGTGGACTGGGTGTTTTTTATTGTGGTACCAGCACTATCACTTTATAGGGTGGACTGGGTGCTTTTTTTGTCGTGGCAATGACATGACTACCTTACACAGCTTGTTAAATTAGAGAAAGTAAAGTTATAACCCCTGTCTTTAAGACATGCAATGTCATACTTCACCAAAACTTTATGGCATAAAGTATAAAGAAGCAAAACGATAGGAATACTTGAGATATCTTCAAAGATTGGGTTTTTTTAATTAATACATATATTAACCCAGTACACTCTGTAAAGTGGTTGGTGATAGGAAGTGCATCCAGTGATAGAAAACCTGTAAGACAAACGGTTGAGAGGACTCTTCAGTTGTGTCAAAGACATGACAACCTCCCTAGTGTTGGTTACCTATATGATAAAAGCACCCAGTACACTCTGTAAAGCAATTGGTAATAGGAAGAGCATCTAGTCATAGAAAGCTTTCCAAATAAAGTGTTGTGAGGACTCTTCAGTTGTGTCAAAGACATGACAATCTCCCTAGTGTTGGTGCCACAATAAAATGCAATTGGTAGAGTCAGGAATCATATGTAAGTGAGATGTGGATTCCTGACATATCTGACACACAGTGGAACACAGGAACCTATGTAAACGAGGTGCAGGTAGCAGACCCACCTGTGAGGAGGTCAGTAGTCCAGCTTGGTCTGTGACATGTCCAACCCTTGCTAGAAGGGAAGACAGATGTTAAATAATGATGAATATATTGATGATGAATAAACATCGAAGATTAAATTAAAGTGCTCAACAAATATATATATAGAAGAAGAAATAAGTTATTGGAAATAAATAAATAAATACCCACACAAGACAAATTCATATTAACAAGAGAGAGGGACAAAGAACTGATGTACAGCTTGTTAAATTAGGTAAACAGTGTTATGGGCCCCTGCTGTATGACATACAACCTCATACTTCAATATATATATAGTACACTGTTTAGCTCTACACCTTGCCATTGATGTGAACCTAAACATCGAGAGCTCACCTGGGTGAACTTACAGTAACTTCCTGTTACACTCCTGGATATAGATATAGATAGATAGATAGATAGAGAGATAGAGAGATAGATAGATAGAGAGATAAAGAGAGAGATATAGATAGAGAGATAAAGAGAGAGATATAGATAGATAGATAGAGCAATAAAGATAGATAGATAGATAGAAAGATAAAGAGAGATAGAGAGATAGATAGAGAGATAGAGAGATAGATAGATAGATAAAAAAAAATTAGATCAAAAGAAGGAAAAAGGATCCGTTGAATAAAGTGTGTAGGAGGGGTGAAGGCTGAGTGAGGAGGAAAGATAAAGAGAGGTAGTAGGAGGGAATAAAGGTCTCTGATTTAGGCACATGACCAACGATTTGGGGTCGGGAGTCGATTAAATCAACCCCAGTGCATTACTGGTACTTTATTTTATCGACCACTTAAGGATGCAAGGCAAAAACTAACCTCTCGCGAGATTTGAACTCAGAACGTAAAGGGCCATAACTATGCTGCAAAGCATGATGTCCAATACTACCGATACTGCCAATCCAGTGCCCTTAGTAGGGGGGGGGGGGGTAATAAGATATTTCCTGTGACATTAAAGGCCATGTTAAAGATTAGCAACAAGAAAGGTTACGTAGGAAAGAGAAGAAAACAAACAAATATATATTGGTTACTTATATAGGCACAAGGTCAGTAATTTGGGGGGAGAGGCAAGTTGATTAAATCGACCCCCAGTATGTTACTGGTACTTTATTTTATCAACCCCGTAAGGATGAAAGGCAAAGTTAACCTCGGCAGTAACTCTATGCTGCAAAGCATGATGTCCAACCCTGTACCGATACTGCCAGTCCAGTGCCCTTAATAGGGGGTAATAATAAGGTATTTCCTGTGACCTTAAAGGCCATGTTAAAGAAAGGTTACGTAGGAAAGAGAAGAAAAAAAACAACAAATAATAATAGTAAAAGAAAATAAAGGAAAAAAAACCACATTTACAAAAACCCTGATCCACCGTCTTCAACCCATTCTTTTCTCTCGCTCTCTCTCAATAGTAAAATAGGCTCTTATTAACGTAGCCTGCATCTTTTATGGCTCCTATTCAATGTGGCCTATTATGGTTCTTATATGGCTCCTATTAACGTGGCCTATTATGGTTCTTTTATGTTTCCTATTCAATGTGGCCAGCATCTTTTATGGTGATATAACGAGACAGGACAAAGACACTGGCAATGGTGAACAATACAAAGAAGATGAAGAAGATATAGAAAGTCTCTTCATCAAAGACGTCTGTAAATGCTGGAATCAGGGAAGATAGTTTGTTGACAAGTTTCTTCTCTACGGACAATTTTGGCAACATTTTCGCCACCAGAGTTTATCTCTACGTTAGGTCACAAGACAGGGGTCAATATATACACAGACAGGGGTCAATATATACACAGACAGCAGTCAATATATACAAAGACAGCAGTCAATATATACAAAGACAGCAGTCAATATATACACAGACAGCAGTCAATATATATACAGACAGCAGTCAATATATACACAGATAGCAGTCAATATATACACACTGGATATATGTATAACACCTGTGATGAATAGAAAACCTGAAATCTCACGCGATATGAGTCGGTATGTGTATATATATGTGTATATATGTGTTTTGTAGCACTGTTTTGGTCAACAAACTCCTTAATTCGGAATCCTTTCTGCAACTGGAAAAAAAATAAAATAAAATATAAATATTCGTTTCTGATTTAGACACAAAGGCAACAATTTTGGGGGAGGGGAAAGTCAATTAAATCGACCCCCAGTGTATTACTGGTACTTTATTTTATTGACCCCGTAAGGATGAAAGACAAAGCTAACCTCGGCAGGATTTGAACTCAAAACATAAAGAGCAATAACTCTATGCCGTGAAGCAGGCTGTTCGACACTCTACCGATTCTGCCAATTCACCAGCCATAAGACACTTTATGTACCCTTGTTTAATACCCTTGTGACAAATAAAACAAACAACAACAACGTTTCTACTTTTGACAAGGCCAGCAATTACCTCAGTACATTACTGGTATTTTATTTTATCAACCCAGTAAGGATGAAAGACAAAGCTAACCTCAGCGGATTCTGATTTAGGAATAAGGCTAACAATTTGGGAAGGGGTAAGTCAATTAAATCGACCCCAGTGTCTTACTGGTATTTTATTTCATCGACCCCATAAGGCAAAGCTAATCTCCTAATCTAGGCCCAAGAGAAAGAAAATTTAGGGTAACGGCAAAACTGATTAAATCAAAACCCCAGTATACATGGCTGGTATTTTATTTCTTATCAATCCCTTCAGTGAAGGATGAAAGTCAAAGTTGACCTCAGCAGGATTTGAACTCAGGGTCAGACGAAATGTTTCAACCCCTTTTGTTTGAGGCTCAATCGAGTCTGTTAAGCTGCTGTCCACAGTAAATAAGGTACTCAATACATTAGTAGTGTGAAAACAACAAAATTTAATATAGAAATGGCTTCTACAGTACTAGAACTGTTTCATTTGTATGAAATCATCAGGAATGAGATGATTTCATACGAATGAAACAGTACTTGTACTGTAGAAGTCATTTCTATTTTAAACACAATGTTTACACTCTACTAATGTATTGAGTACCTTACTTACTGTGGTTACCTCCGATTCAACCTGACACACACATTCATTCATTCATTTCATTTTACATCAGCTTTTTCCCTGCTTGCAAGGGTGGAACGGGAACTGACTCTGGCTTCATTTCTACAGCTAGATGCCCTTCCTAACACCAACCTCATTTACAGTGAGTGCTGGGTGCTTTTTTGCCGTGGCACCTCCACGACCACTTTGCAGTGGAATGATATGGACCCCAGTCCCTATCATCTCATTTCTACAGCTGAGTAAACTGGAGCAATGTGAAATAAAGTGTCTTGCTCAAGGAAACAACACATCACCCGGTCTGAGAATTGAACTCACAACCTTTCGATTGCAAGGCCAATGCTCTAACCACTAAGCCATGTACCTCCATATATATACACAGATAAATCTACCAATCAAGGTGTAAACCGTATGAAGAACTCAATGTAATCCGTATGTAGATGTCGTGAAGCGAAGTTTAAAATACAAAATTTTCAACGATATAATTCATTGGATAGAGTCAAAAATAGAAATATTAAAACAATGAAATTAAACAAAAAACGGTTAATTCATAGTAAAACTCATTATTTTACGATCGTTTCTGGGGGGTAGTTCCCCGTATGTCCAATCTATTATTGATCTATGTAAAATATATTACAAAATATCATAGTAAGAAAATATACATACGCCTTCACTACCCGCCGTCTTCAGAAATAATTTCTAAAGACGGCGCTTAGTGAAGACGTATGTATATTTTCTTACTATGATATTTTGTAATATATTTTACATAGATCAATAATAAATTGGACATACGGGGAACTACCCCCCAGAAACGATCGTAAAATAATGAGTTTTACTATGAATTAACCGTTTTTTGTCTAATTTCATTGTTTTAATATTTCTCTCTCTCTCTCTATATATATATATACACACACACAACATATGGGACGACATGTTTATATATATATGTATATTTATTTATTACTAAGCAGAAACACGACAATCACTGCACACCTGCAATTAGTGCCTAGCAAATCGTAATTATTACAGTAAACAAATTAAAAAAAAATTATAAAAAAGATACAGAAACTAATTATATATACATACATACACATATATAATCTCTATATATACATACACATATATAATCAAAGCGGATCTTGTCTGCTGTGATGTGGAGGTTTCCACTTATATTGTTTATTTTTAAGACAATCAGATACGATTTACCAGATTCAACTGTTGTCTTTAGTATATCGAGTGACTTATTTTAGAGGCTGTCTCGTTAAGACGACAAATATAGTTTCGTGTAGAAAAGAGACATTATATATATATATATATATATATATATATATATATACATATACATATATATACACGAGGATCGGGCTCAAAAGATCACAGGCTGGCTATGAAGGAGTGATGCTAGAGCTGTGAAATCTTGCATGCCATTAATTTCAACTCCTCTTAATAATATTAATAATAATAACTGCATTTTTTCTTTCCAGGGTCTATATTAAAATATAAATAAACCTCATTTGGTCATTCCATGAGAGTATCTTGGTCAGATCCTCGTATGTTTATCATCATGATATATATATATATATATATATATATATATATTGGCTGTTGTTGTTTTACAAGAAAACGTTTTATCAACATAATTAAATAGATTATTTATATTTGAAAATATAAAAAATTAAGCCCAAATATCTTACCGAGAAGATATATAATAGATATATATATATATATATATATATATAATATATTTATATTATATATCAGTAGAAGGTGTTAGATGAGATGAGAAATGCTGCAACCATGGAAGGCAAACACGATCGCTAAAAATGGCGGATATCAACAAGGGAAGCAACTCTAAACAGGGTTTATCTCCCTTAGTTTTCTGTCTTACGCCATTGCCGTCACCGCTTTCAATTTTTACGAATTTTCTTTCTCTAATACTAGAGGACCCGTGCTGTCAATAATAATGAGGGGTTTTTTTAATGATAGGGGCCGGAGGATTGGTACACCATATATACTAGGTTTAGTGGATATATGAACAGACATACAAACTTGGAAATGTGTGTTTTTGATAAATTTGTGGTTCGTATAAAAGAACCCTCATAGTTTGTTGATTCCTGACACATGAAATACCATATATAATAATAATAATAATGAAATTATTGTGTACAGTGCTCAGGTGCACTACAACTCATCAAAGGTGCATGTATAGTACATAGAATAATATACAGATGTCAGGGAAGTGAATAGTGTATGAGTCATGATATACATGTGTGTGTGTGTATGGAGGGGGAACATTAGGTGTAGTGTTGGCGAATTTCAGGAAGCATGGAGGTTTTAAAGGATGCAGTGTCTCTACAGCTAACAACTGATGCAGGTAGTTTGTTCCATGGAGGTTTTAAAGGATGCAGTGTCTCTACAGCTAACAACTGATGCAGGTAGTTTGTTCCATGGAGGTTTTAAAGGATGCAGTGTCTCTACAGCTAACAACTGATGCAGGTAGTTTGTTCCATGGAGGTTTTAAAGGATGCAGTGTCTCTACAGCTAACAACTGATGCAGGTAGTTTGTTCCATGGAGGTTTTAAAGGATGCAGTGTCTCTACAGCTAACAACTGATGCAGGTAGTTTGTTCCATGGAGGTTTTAAAGGATGCAGTGTCTCGACAGCTAACAACTGATGCAGGTAGTTTGTTCCATGGAGGTTTTAAAGGATGCAGTGTCTCGACAGCTAACAACTGATGCAGGAAGTTTGTTCCATGGAGGTTTTAAAGGATGCAGTGTCTCGACAGCTAACAACTGATGCAGGTAGCTTGTTCCATGGAGGTTTTAAAGGATGCAGTGTCTCGACAGCTAACAACTGATGCAGGTAGCTTGTTCCATGGAGGTTTTAAAGGATGCAGTGTCTCGACAGCTAACAACTGATGCTGGTAGTTTGTTCCATGGAGGTTTTAAAGGATGCAGTGTCTCGACAGCTAACAACTGATGCAGGAAGTTTGTTCCATGGAGGTTTTAAAGGATGCAGTGTCTCGACAGCTAACAACTGATGCAGGTAGCTTGTTCCATGGAGGTTTTAAAGGATGCAGTGTCTCGACAGCTAACAACTGATGCAGGTAGCTTGTTCCATGGAGGTTTTAAAGGATGCAGTGTCTCGACAGCTAACAACTGATGCAGGTAGCTTGTTCCATGGAGGTTTTAAAGGATGCAGTGTCTCGACAGCTAACAACTGATGCAGGAAGTTTGTTCCATGGAGGTTTTAAAGGATGCAGTGTCTCGACAGCTAACAACTGATGCAGGTAGCTTGTTCCATGGAGGTTTTAAAGGATGCAGTGTCTCGACAGGTAACAACTGAGGCAAGTATACCAGGATTACTAGAAATATGAACTCTCATAAAAAATTGGAAATTTGTGGTTTATATAAGAGAAACCCTATAGTTTAAGTTGGTGATTATCCCTGGTTTTAAGTGACTCAGAGTAGAAAACTTCCTCCTTGGATAGGACACCAGTCCATCACAGAGTTAACTCCCAGATGTCATACATGTATGACAGCTGAGTGTACTGGAATAACATGAAATGAAGTGTTTTGTTTAAGAATACAAGACAGCAGCTGGTCCAGGGATTGAACCCATGATATTATGATAGTATGGACCAACACACAAACCATTAGGCCACAAGCCTTCACATTTAGTAACAACACAACGCAACAAATAAATTTAAAAAATTAACACTCAAGAAATTGTTTCATCATTTATTTTCTAAAAATATATTTATAAATACTAATATAAAATGCTGCTTTTGTTGAAATATGGAGGATACAGAAGTGGAGATAATATGGAGAAAACAAACTGAAACATTGATAAAGAAATGTAAAAGTCCCAAACGTTGAAACTAACAGTAATAGTAGACAATCCCTATAAATAATAGTTGAGAAAATTGAGTAAATAATTCATGGAGAGTGGAAAAAGAAAAAAAGTGGACAGAAGTGTTTTCCTCGTAGCCACCTCTGTATGGTTTAATTTCGTCTCTAGGGGTAATTTTTTTCTATATCTCTTTCTTACTTCTTTCTGTTGCTCTCTATCTTTCTCTGGAAGAAATCCGCTGTGTTCAGACCTAGAGAGAGGAAGGTGGGCTCCACCATGTTTTAAAATACTCTAGAAACACTGTATGTTAATATCGCACCCCTACGACTACCTCGGGAGTTACGGGATCATACCATATATATCTTTTTCATTTCCATTCACTAATTCTTTATCCTTTTCTGGAAGAAATCTGCTGTGTTCAGACCTGGAGAGAGGAAGATGGGCTTCACCAGGATTTTTAAAAGTGACCCTAAGAAAGGCTGTATGCCAACATGGCACCCCTACGATGTCATTAGGGTTCATACCCTACCATACAAAGGGTATTTTACTCAATTTTATCAACTATTATCTATAAAGATTGGCTATTATAACAGTTATTTTCTGCGTTTGGAACTGTCACATTTTCTAATTTCAAACACTCTCAGCGTTTCGATAATGTGTAAGATTATTGAGCGAATATTTTCAGGTTTTTGAGATATGAAATGGTGAAGTTAAAGTGAGAGACAAAATATGGAATAAATTATTTTGGTATAAAAATATAAAACAGTATAAAAATCTATGAAATGTTCTCAAAATCAACTAAAATGTTCTCAAAATCAACTAAAGATACATAAACTATGGATACAAAAATAGAAATATGAATAGAAAACAGTAATGTGAATTTAAAAAAAAAAGACAGAAATGCGACAGAAAACTAACGTGAATAAAAAAAAAAACAGAAATACGTACAGAAAACAGTAATGCAAATAATAAAAAAAACTAATGCGAACAGAAAACTAATGTGAATTTTAAAAAAAACAGTAATACGAACAGAAAACAGTATGTGAATAAAAAAAAACATAAATATGAATAGAAAAAACAACAGAAATATGAAAAGAAAACATAAAACAGAAATATGAATCCGGAACAGAAATGATTAAAAAAAGACAATAATTCAGCAACTGTCTGATAAATATGTTGCAGGACATTTATCACAACCTGAAATATAGAAAAATATAGGAGAGTTAAATTTATGTCACAGTTTGACATCTGTGGATGTAAATATATATATCATTACCACCGTTTTCTACACTTAATATATATATATATATATATTAACATCCAGTCCAAAATAATGAGGTTGTGTAGGTCTCACGACAAAAAACACAGTCCACGCTGTAATGTGGCCGTGTAGGTAACACGGTAAAAAGCTCCCAGTCCACACAGTAAATGTAGATGGTGTTAGGAAGGGCATCCAGCCGTAGAAAACCAGCCACATACAGTCCTATACAAGCGAGATACGGTCACCCGACCAATCTTGCCTCAAGTGGGACAATTCCCGTCTAAACCCATGCTAGCGTGGAAGATAGACGTTAAATGATGATGATGATCATCATCATCATGATATTGAGAGATCACAGCTCTGATACTACAGACATGTGGTTAGAATGTTTGAGGAAAGAATCTCTGAATTGAGAGATCACAGCTCTGATACTACAGACATGTGGTTAGAATGTCTTGGGAAAGAATCTCTAAATTGAGAGATCACAGCTCTGATACTACAGGCATGTGGTTAGAATGTCTGAGGAAAGAATCTCTAAATTGAGAGATCACAGCTCTGATACTATGGACATGTGGTTAGAATGTCTTGGGAAAGAATCTCCAGATTGAGAGATCACAGCTCTGATACTACAGACATGGGGTTAGAATGTCTTGGGAAAGAATCTCCAGATTGAGAGATCACAGCTCTGATACTACAGACATGTGGTTAGAATGTCTGAGGAAAGAATCTCTAAATTGAGAGATCACAGCTCTGATACTACAGACATGTGGTTAGAATGTCTTGGGAAAGAATCTCTGAATTGAGAGATCACAGCTCTGATACTACAGACATGTGGTTAGAATGTCTGAGGAAAGAATCTCTGAATTGAGAGATCACAGCTCTGATACTACAGGCATGTGGTTAGAATGTCTGGGGAAAGAATCTCTGAATTGAGAGATCACAGCTCTGATACTACAGGCATGTGGTTAGAATGTCTGAGGAAAGAATCTCTAAATTGAGAGATCACAGCTCTGATACTACAGACATGTGGTTAGAATGTCTTGGGAAAGAATCTCCAGATTGAGAGATCACAGCTCTGATACTACAGACATGTGGTTAGAATGTCTCAGGAAAGAATCTCTGGGTTGAGAGATCACAGCTCTGATACTACAGGCATGTGGTTAGAATGTCTGAGGAAAGAATCTCTAAATTGAGAGATCACAGCTCTGATACTACAGACATGTGGTTAGAATGTCTTGGGAAAGAATCTCCAGATTGAGAGATCACAGCTCTGATACTACAGACATGTGGTTAGAATGTCTGAGGAAAGAATCTCTGAATTGAGAGATCACAGCTCTGATACTACAGACATGTGGTTAGAATGTCTCAGGAAAGAATCTCTGAATTGAGAGATCACAGCTCTGATACTACAGACATGTGGTTAGAATGTCTTGGGAAAGAATCTCCAGATTGAGAGATCACAGCTCTGATACTACAGACATGTGGTTAGAATGTCTGAGGAAAGAATCTCTGAATTGAGAGATCACAGCTCTGATACTACAGACATGGGGTTAGAATGTCTCAGGAAAGAATCTCTGAATTGAGAGATCACAGCTCTGATACTACAGATATGTGGTTAGAATGTCTCAGGAAAGAATCTCTGAATTGAGAGATCACAGCTCTGATACTACAGACATGTGGTTAGAATGTCTGAGGAAAGAATCTCTGAATTGAGAGATCACAGCTCTAATACTACAGACATGTGGTTAGAATGTCTGAGGAAAGAATCTCTGAATTGAGAGATCACAGCTCTAATACTACAGACATGTGGTTAGAATGTCTGAGGAAAGAATCTCTGAATTGAGAGATCACAGCTCTGATACTACAGACATGTGGTTAGAATGTCTGAGGAAAGAATCTCTGAATTGAGAGATCACAGCTCTGATACTACAGACATGTGGTTAGAATGTCTGAGGAAAGAATCTCTGAATTGAGAGATCACAGCTCTGATACTACAGACATGTGGTTAGAATGTCTGAGGAAAGAATCTCTGAATTGAGAGATCACAGCTCTGATACTACAGACATGTGGTTAGAATGTCTGAGGAAAGAATCTCTGAATTGAGAGATCACAGCTCTGATACTACAGACATGTGGTTAGAATGTCTCAGGAAAGAATCGCTGGACAGATTTTATTATGAGAAAAATCAACCTGCAGGAGACCCAGGGGTACACCCTGAGCAAGATGGTTGGATAACATCCATGAGCTTGGCTGATCTCGCTTGGGGATCCAGCCAGATCAGTTGGAGACAGTTGCTTCTGACAGGACCTACTGGGAGGAGTATTTGAGGACTGCCTCCACGACCTTGTCAGGAATAAGTGAGTAAAGAATAAGAAGAAGGTCAGTTGTACAGTCTGAGGACACCTGAGGTCTTGATGGTGACCCCAGTGCAAAGAGGAAGTGGCTGACCAAGCCCAGATAATTTCTTATCTTCCTGTCCTCTACACCTGTGTTTGCCACAAGGTTAAAATGGGCCATGGCGTATTTCAGGTGGGCCACAGAAATTTTATAATTTTTACTGAGTCACTGGTTTAATATAGGGTCCACAGCTTATTAGGGCTTTTACTAACTACTATTCCATAAATTAATGAAATTAGATGCTTGTGAAATTGAGTGTGTGTCCCCAATAAATAGACATAGTTGTATCTTTATTGGATATATTCTATGGAAAATGGAAGTTATTTTGTTACACTATAATAATTTCATGGGCCACAGAAAAATTCTGGGTTCAAAGTGGGCCATGAGCTAAAATAAGGTTGTGAACCACTGGTCTACATTACAGGCCACATTACTGAAGTTGGAATGGATAGACCAGAACTAATTCTCACCTTCACAATCACAACTTCCCCACGATCCAGAGAAACGTTTACTAAAGCTGTACATTTTCAGTCTCGTCTGAAACAAAACAAAAAATAAACATTGAAAGAAATAAAAAACAGAAAACAACAAAACATTAACCCTTTAGCATTTAAACCGGCCGTATCTAGCCAGAATTATTTCACCTCTTTCTGTTCAAACTGGATGTAACTGGCTACTCATACTGATGTTAAGTTATTGTTATCAAAAATAAATAACATCAAAATCTCATAGATTCGATATTATGTGAGATTACCATGACAATACAATAGTATATATAGAGTAATGTAAATGTTATGTGAGATATTATGTGAGGTAAAGCCTTTACTGTGAAAATACAATAGTATATATAGAGTAATGTAAATGTTATGTGAGATATTATGTGAGGTAAAGCCTTTACTGTGAAAATACAATAGTATATATAGAGTAATGTAAATGTTATGTGAGATATTATGTGAGGTAAAGTCTTTACTGTGAAAATACAATAGTATATATAGAGTAATGTAAATATTATGTGAGATATTATGTGAGGTAAAGCCTTTACTGTGAAAATACAATAGTATATATAGAGTAATGTAAATGTTATGTGAGATATTATGTGAGGTAAAGCCTTTACTGTCAAAATACAATAGTATATATAGAGTAATGTAAATGGTATGTGAGATATTATGTGAGGTAAAGACTTTACTGTGAAAATACAATAGTATATATAGAGTAATGTAAATGGTATGTGAGATATTATGTGAGGTAAAGACTTTACTGTGAAAATACAATAGTATATATAGAGTAATGTAAATGTTATGTGAGATATTATGTGAGGTAAAGCCTTTACTGTGAAAATACAATAGTATATATAGAGTAATGTAAATGGTAAAGGTTGATTGTTTCTGGTTTGTAGGGAAATTTAGTATCTTTTTCTGTCCCCTTTCCATGAGGTGGGGTTGTCACAGTCCAAGAGTAAATACAGGGTGTTCCTAAAAATTGTATACACATATTGATTACCTGTACAAACAATATTTATCAGAATGCTATTGAAGTGTGTATAGATTCGATGTTATGTGAGATATTTATGAGAGATAAAGCCTTTACCATGAAAATACAATAGTAAATATAGAGTAATGTAAATACTAAATGGTTTATGTTTGTATATTTGTAAGATTTAATGTTTAGTTTCAGTGTTTTAATCCTATTAATGTAGTGTTAGCAGGACAGTCCATATAAGGGCGGAAGAAGATATATTGATTTAGCATAGAATTATGACGAGTCAAGAAATCAATCATAAAATGCTAAACACACAATCAATATCAATGTACAGATTCTTTGTCCAATCACCACCTCCACCTCTTCATCACCTCCACCACCACCTCACTCACCATTTCTTCCACTACCACTTCGTTCACCACCACCACCACTTCCTCCACTACCACTTCATTCACCACCACCTCCATCACCACCTCAACCACCCTCACCACCACAACAACAACAACAAATTAGGGACCATAATATTCACACATTTGTTGTATAAGATGTTGGCATTATTTGACACACTATAGGGTGGTGGATTGGCAGTATCGGTAGAGGGTCGGACACCATGCTAGGGTGGTGGATTGGCAGTATCAGTAGAGGGTCGGACACCATGCTAGGGTGGTGGATTGGCAGTATCAGTAGAGGGTCGGACACCATGCTTTGCAGCACAGTTACGTCCCTTTACGAACTGAGTTCAAATCCCGCCGAGGTTAACTTTGCCTTTCATCCTTACGGGGTCGATAAAATAAAGTACCAGTAATACACTGGGTAATTTGCTGGCCTTGTGCCTAAAGTAGAAATAATTATTTGACACATTTCGAGAGGGTTGTATAAACAACAAACATTACATCATACACAGTAAAAAAATATATATATATATATATAATGAAATTATTGTGTAGTGCTCAGGTGCACTACAACTCATCAAAGGTGCATGTCAGGTAAACAATATATTAATTGTAGTGTGCATTGATTATATAACTTACCTTTAGTTCCAACTCTACAGCTTCATTTGCAGATTTAATGGCTTCATTTCTCTGATCTGTCATAGAGTATTTCACCTGAAACATGAAGAGAAGGATATGTACATTTTTAAATTCAGAAATTCAGAGAGTGTAGCTGAGATCAGAGAGTGTACTGGGTGTATTTTATAGCGACACCAGTACTGTCACTTTATAGAGTGGACTGGGTGTATTTTATAGCGACACCAGTACTGTCACTTTACAGAGAGTACCAGGTGTATTTCATTGTGACACCAGCACTGTCACTTTACAGAGTGTACTGGGTGTATTTTATCATGACACCAGTACTGTCACTTTACAGAGTGTACTGGGTTTATTTTATCATGACACCAGTACTGTCCTTTACAGAGTGTACTGGGTGTATTTTATAGTGACACCAGTACTGTCACTTTACAGAGTGTACAGGATGTATTTTATCATGACACCAGCACTACCACTTTACAGAGTGTACTGGGTGTATTTTATCATGACACCAACACTACCACTTTACAGAGTGTACTGGGTGTATTTTATCATGACATTAGCACTACCATATAAGAATGAAACAGCCATAATAATTATATATATGTATACATATATATATATACATATATGTACCACAACATCCAGTCCACTGTAATGTGGCCGTGTAGGTAACACGGTAAAAAGTTCCCAGTCCACACTGTAAATGTGGTTGGTGTTAGGAAGGACATCCAGCCGTAGAAAACCTGCCAGATAGTCCTATACAAGCGAGACATGGTCACCCGACCAATCTTGCCTTAAGTGGGACAACTCTCGTCTAACCCATGCTAGCGTGTGAGATAGACGTTAAACGATGATGATGATGATGATGTATATACTCACATTTTCGCTAGATAATGGTGGATGGTCACCTTTCTCAAATGGTTTCATACTGGCAACAGGTACCCAGGCCCGAGAAACCTTTTTACCAAAGAAGACCACGTGGTAGTACGCCTAAATAAAACAGAACCAATAACAGAATTAATGATGACAGTAAGAACAAAATAAAATTAATAATAGAAAAATACTGAGGGGTTTGCCAGATTCACTCCTCTTCACTCTGGTTCCCTTCGAGATTTCCGATGTCCTAGGTCCCCAAACTAACATTTTCCTTTGCAAAATCAGATAAATAGCCGCCCGCCTAAAGAAGTAATAGCTGTCCGACTGTGAAGTGTTGCAGAAGAAGGTGTCACTGGGCTGTTCTCCATGGCAATTTCTTCAACAACCTTTGCTGGACATGTGCCTCGGATTGGAACTTTCTAGGTGCAAATCCTATGGTTATGTGTGACCAAAAGGGGTCTTTACCCTATATATATATATATAGGATAAAGACCCCTTTTGGTTAGTTTCAGAAGATCCCGTTAAGGGTGAAAGCAGCGATTCTTTGCTTAAACTTTAATCTGTTATTTTAATAAATATTTGCTCTACGGTTCTTATATATTTGATATATATTTATCCTTATCGAGCCCTCTTTGGATTTTAGTCTTCAAATTTATTATTATTACTATATATATATATATATCATCATCATTTTACGTCTGCTTTTCCCTGCTTGCAAGGGTGGGACATAAATATTTAATATAGAAATGGCTTCTACAAGACTAGAACTGTTTCATTTGAAGGAAATCATCAGGATAGCTCTGATGATTTCCTTCGAATGAAACAGTTCTAGTCCTGTAGATGCCATTTCTATATTAAATATTTATACTTTGTTATGTATTGAGTACCTTACTTACTGTGGTTACCCCCAATTGAACCCGGGATACATAGAGAGAGAGAGAGAGAGAGAGAGAGAGTAGGTACACCATATCCCTGAATCTCGTATGAGGCAACTAAAAAGGTTTTGTGAGAGGAAGGGCATCAGGTTGTAAAACATTGCCTCAAAACATCCTGTCAAACCCCGGAAGGATTTGAAAAGGCAAAGCTAACCTCTCCAGGATTTGAACTCAGAACATAAATGGCCATAAACTGTAATATTGGTTTCTGATTTAGGCACAAGGCCAACAACTTTGGAGGGAGAGGGGAAAGTTGATTAAATCAACCCCAGTGCATTACTGGTACTTTATTTTATCATTCCGATCCTGGAAAGATTTGAGAAGGCAAAGCTATAACTTGGGCAGGATTTAAACTCAGAACATAAATGGCCGTAAACTGTAATATTGTTTCTACTATTGGCACAAGGCCAGCAATTATCCCAGTGTATTACTGGTACTTTATTTTATCGACCCGTAAGGATGAAAGGCAAAGTTAACCTTGGCGGGATTTGAACTGTAATATTACAACCACAACAGTTGATACAGTTTCATCAGTGAATCATTTATATTAGAATATTTTACCTGTGAACGAGTTCACCTGAAATTATCTTTTTTTTTATGAGATTTCATTACATTTCCGTTACATAATTTATATTTTTTTCTCTTTCTTCTTTTCATCTAATGAAATATTAGATATTTTAGAAATCAGAAATAATGTTTTTATTTCAATCTAAAGCACATTTATGTTGGTTTACTGGTAAACACAGTTGATTTATTTCTTAACTTTCCTTGTATTTTTTATTTCTGTGTGTTTTGGGGTTTTATAAGATTCTTCTCATTGAATTATTTGATTTTCTTTGTTTTGTTTTAGTTTTCAATTATTTTTATTTTGCAACTGCTACTAACCAAGAGATGTGATTTAATACCGATTTAATACCGAAGCTGTAAACAAAACAAACTAACTATTCCAATACTGAAGCTGTAAAAAACCCCCACAAAACAAACAAACTATTTAATATTTTGATTGCTATGTTTTAACAACATATATCGAGGAACTGGTAGAAGTGTTGAAGTAAATAAAGGAGAATGTTAGGAATAAATTCAATATCATTTTACAATAGTTTCGGCTTTCTAATCCTTAAGTATTATTTCTGAGGTTACACAACACTAAACTGTAGCTATTGAGTCCTTGCTATCGTCATCATCATCATCACCACACTGTAAAGTGGTAATGTTGCTGTGATGATAAAATACACCCAGTACACTCTGTAAAGTAGTAGTGTTGGTGCCATGATAAAATACACCCAGTACACTCTGTAAGGTGGTAGTGTTAGTGTCATGATAAAATACACCCAGTACACTCTGTAAAGTGGTAGTATTGGTACCACAATAAAATACACCCAGTACACTCTGTAAAGTGGTAGTAT
>OZ024761.1:20719196-20729196 GCA_964016885.1 Eledone cirrhosa
GTGGTGATGGTGGTGGTGGTGATGATGGTAGTGGTGATGGTGGTGGTGATGACGATGGTACTAGTGGTGATGATGGCGGTAGTGATGGTGATGGTGATGATGGCGGTGGTGATGGTGATGATGGCGGTAGTGATGGTGATGGTGATGATGGCGGTAGTGATGGTGATGATGGCAGTAGTGATGGTGATGATGGTGATGGTGATGGTGGTGATGGTGACGATGGTGGTAGTGGTGGTGATGATGGTGGTAGTGATGGTGATGGTGATGGTGATGATGGTGATGGTGATGATGGCGGTAGTGATGGTGATGGTGATGATGGTGGTAGTGGTGATGGTGATGGTGGTAGTGATGGTAATGAATAAAAAACAATACATGAAATGAAGCAGGTAATCAAAGTACTGGAATATTGATCTGAAAGGACTCAGACCAAATTATGAAAGAAACCCCCTCAATTTAACCCTTTCTCACATCAACAATTTCGAGGAGAGGGGAAAGTTGATTAAATAGACCCTAGTGTATCACTGGTACTTTATTTTACACACACATTCACACCAACACACGTACACAAACACACACATTCACACAAACACACACACATTTACACAAACACATTCACACCAACACACACACATTTACACAAACACATTCACACCAACACACACACATTCACACCAACACACACATTTACACGCAAACACATACACATTTACACAAACACACACATTTACACCAATACACACACACATTTACACAAACACACACACATTCATACCAACACACACACATTCATACCAACACACACACATTTACACAAACACACACACATTTACACAAACACACATTCACACACACATTCACACACACACACACACATATTCACACAAACACACACATTCACACAAACACACACAAACACACATTCACACAAACACACACAAACACACACATTCACACAAACACACACACACATTCACACAAACACACACACATTCACACACTGTGTGGAGGACGGAAGTCACTTAAATTTCTATAGAGATCTGACGGTCGACCAATTCTGCCAACCCACCCCAGCCCCACCCTCCTGCCCTACCCCCCTCGGTGAGGTCATAATATTAAGTAGCAGAAATACAGAGAAGACAACAATGGCTTCTCTCCTTTTATAAATAATTGACCTTGTTTGTGCCTAGCCAATACAGATCAATACTGATTGAAAGAAAATCAATACAGACTGAAAGGCAGCAATCATATTACTAATAGGCTGGGAGAACATTAAAATCACAGGTGTAACAAACACACAGGTAAATATAACTTGTTAAACTATTGGTAAGATACTCTCATGGAATGACCAAATGGTGATGGTGATGGTGACAATGATGGTGGTGGTGGTGGTGGTGATGGTGATGTTGATGATGATGAGGTGGTGGTGGTGATGGTGATGGTGGTGATGATGATGGTGGTGATGGTGGTGGTGGTGGTGGTGGTGGTGATGGTGGTGGTGATAGTGATGATGATGATGGTGGTGATGGTGGTGGTGGTGATGGTGGTGATGATGATGGTGGTGGTGATGGTGGTGATGATGGTGATGATGGTGATGGTGATGATGGTGGTGGTGATGGTGATGGTGATGGTGGTGATGATGGTGATGGTGGTGATGATGGTGATGGTGGTGATGATGGTGATGGTGGTGGTGATGATGGTGGTGGTGATGGTGGTGATGATGATGATACAATAAAATGTAAAAAACAAGGAAATATTTGTGTTTCTTGTACAGACAACAGTAAAAAGTTTGTCAATCTATTATACTTCTAACTCCAGTTCGTTAATTAACAATCAATACTTACGATGGTGAATCAAACTTCTCGATTGGTCCAACACAATGGACTATATAATAGGGGAACTAATGGGAAAGTTACAGGTAGATCTAAATTAACCAAAGTTAGTTGGACTGGAAACAAGAGAGGAGGAAGAAACCAGTGAATTATAATGTACAAAGCTAGGAATTAGTCCTGTATGAGCAAGATATAGTCACCTGACCAAGCATTGCCCACAACAGGACAACCCATCTAACCCATGCTAGTGTGGAAGAATGGATGTAAACATCCAGCCCACACTGTAAAGTGGCCGTGTAGGTGACATGACAAAAAGTATCCAGTCCACACTGTAAAGTGGTCGTCTAAAAGACATGACAAAAAGCTCCCAGTCCACACTGTAAAGTGGTCACATAGGTGTCACCACAAAAAACACCCAGTCCACACTGTAAAGTGGTCATGTAGGTGTCACAACAAAAACACCCAGTCCACACTGTAAAGTGCTCACATAGGTGTCACCACAAATAACACCCAGTCCACACTGTAAAGTGGTCATGTAGGTGTCACAACAAAAACACCCAGTCCACATTGTAAAGTAGTCGTGTAAAAGACACGGCAAAAAGCACCCAGTCCACACTGTAAAGAGGTCATGTAGGTGTCACCACAAAAAGCACCCAGCCCACACTGTAAATTATACTGAACTGAAGAGAAAACCAAACCAAACAGTGTGTGTGTGTTTTACTATATTTTTGGCAATACTAGGACAACATGACCCTCCCCAAATACAACAACAAATGAGGGAAGGATTTCAATATAAAAATAAACATTTTACACTGAGTAGTTTTGTATCAGAAATCTAGGCTGGTTTCTAACAGTTTACAAATAAAAAGGGTTAAGCTCTGTTGCTTTTTTAACACTTTTCAACAAACAAATAACCAGTGTTGTATTTCGGTAAGACATTAAGATGTGACATTGCTAACATTCTTGACATTCTTACTTACCAGGGATAGCCATCTACTCTTGCCCATACAACTGACCCCTCGGTGTAGCGAGTAAAAATAAATTCTTCTTCACAGTATTCTATTTCTGGTAAGGAACAGTCATTTTGAGTAGGATCTAGGAAAACAAAATTGGAAGATTAAACAAAATGATAGGTTTATAATATTGATTTCTAGGAAAGGTAAAATTAACAGGTATTTTATTTTAACTCTGGAAGGATGAAAAGTAAAGTTAATTTAATAAAATTATTAATTATTTCATTACTAAGATACTAACTTAATGTAAGGTTCTTATATAAAATTATGTTGGAAGATTTTAATTTAAATTGGAAACCTTTAAAAGTGGATGATTTTATTTCGTAGAACCAGAGCTGGTTTTGGGTAGGGTTAATAACTAAAGGGTTCACCACTCAGCCATACCTGTACACCTTGGACAAAAGTAAATGAAATAGAAACACACCTGGATTCATATCACAAATCCAGTTATGTGGAATCGTAAGAGGATCATGTACATGTTGTAGCCACCTCCATTTATGGCAGTTCAGTTGAGTACATTCTACCCAGGTACCTAGTATAGAAAGGAGATATTATTATAATAATGGTTTCTTATTTAGGCACAAGGCCAGCAATTTGAAGGAGAGGGGAAAATCGATTAAATCAACCCCAGTGCATTACTGGTACTTTATTTTATCGACAGTTAGACGGATTGATAGAGAGAAAGAGGGAGAGAGAAGTGAGAGAAAGAAAAAGGAAGACAGAGACATGAGAGAGGGAGGAGAGAGAGAGAAAGAGGAAGACAATGTGAGAGAGGTAAAATAAAACAATATATATATAATATAGAAATGGCATCTACAGGACTAGAACTGTTTCATTCAGGAGAAATCATCAGGATCATCATCAGGGCTTCTTAATGATTTCCCGAAATATATACAGTATATATATATATATATGCAGAAGTTATATTTAATTTGTTGGGATTCCAACAAACTTAAAAGTTTATACATGATATAAAGCACTCGACAGTTTACTGGAGTAAATATTAAATATATTAAATCACTATCAATTTATATCACTATCCAGCAAACTTTCAACCATCAAGGTTATGTCAATATTTATAAAACAAATTTTATATTTTATCTGATGAAAGCGCACCAAGACTGCCTTGGTTGCCCTTGAAATATATATAATAAAATAATTATGGTTTTATAAATATAGTTTCCATTTATTAATATATTGAATTTATTTATATATATATATATATATATATATATATATATATATTTCACTAATTGACACATGGATACCACTTTACTCCAGAAAACACGACAGCTGGCAGACCCTTTTAGGAACTCATATGTCTGCCGGGCACGTGAGCAAAAGGACACAATTCTCATAACAACAACAAATGCATGAATTACATCTTGATTGCATAGGAGAACCATTGAAATAATTATAATGAATAAACGATTTATGTAACATCAGCATCTTTCTTAATGTTATTATATATATATATATATATATATACACACACATACACACTATATATATACATATATATACATATATATACACACACATACACACTATATATATATATACATATATATACACACACATACACACTATATATATATATACATATATATACACACACATACACACTATATATATATACATATATACACACACACATACACACTATATATATATATACATATATATATACACACACATACACACTATATATATACATATATATACACACACATACACTATATATATATATACATATATATACACACACATACACACTATATATATACATATATATATATACATATATATACACACACATACACACTATATATATACATATATATACACACACATACACACTATATATATATATAAGTAAATATTTACCAGATTCATATATATTCCGAGTCTGCATACACTTTTTCTTGCAAGGTATCTTAGATTCACAAGAATGGGAATCTGAAGAGAAAACATACTTCAAATTGAATTAAAATATACAAATATTATAAGCGGTAGAGCATCGGAAAAGATGCTTCAAGGCATGGAGTTATGGCCTTTTACGTTCTACGTTCAAATCCTGCCGAGGTTAGATTTGCCTTTTGTCCTTATGGAGTCGATTTAATCGCGAAATGAAGTGTTTTGCTCAAGAACACAACACAGAACCCAGCCCAGGTATTGAACCTGTGATATTATGAGTGTAAAGTCCAACACCTTTACCTCCAGGCCACACACCTTCACATATTTAGATAGGAAGGTGTGTGTATATAGGTTGTCAATATTGGTGGTGTTGGTGGTGGCCTTCTTTATATTGCCATATAGAAGTGGAGTTCTATTAAGCTGATTATCATGTAATATAAACCAACATCATCATCATCATCGTTATTATTATTACCAGCACCACCACTACCACCACCACCACCACACCACCGCCGCCACCACCACACCGCCACCACCACCACACCACCGCCACAGCCACCACAGCCACTACCACCACCACCACCACTACCCCCACCACTGCCACTACACCACCACCACAGCCACCACCACAGCACTACCACCACCACCACTACCACAGCCACCACCACCACCCCCACCACTGCCACACCACCACCACAGCCACCACCACACCACTACCACCACCACCACCACCACTACCCCCACCACTGCCACACCACAACCACTACACCACCACCACCACTACTGCCACTATACCCCCACCACTGCCACACCACAACCACTACACCACCACAGTAGCCACTACCAAGTCCTACTCTACTACCAGTAATGGCTGTTATATTAGTCATTGCATGAGTCAAACACTGTTATTAGAAAGAGCCAATCAATAACACTAGGAGTTAATATTTAATACAATACACCAGTGGAGACTTAATAAATTCTAACAATTGTTTCTACTTTTGGCACAAGGCCAGCAATTACCCCAGTACATTACTGGTACTTTATTTTATCGACCCCGTAAGGATGAAAGGCAAAGTTAACCTCGGCGGGATTTGAACTCAGAATGGCAAGGGCCGTAACTCTATGCTGGAAAGCATGGCGTCCGACCCTCTACCAATACTGCCAATCCACCACCCTAATGGCAGTGGTTTGGCAGAATTGGTAGAGTGTCGGACACCATGTTTTGCAGCAGAGAGTTATGGCCCTTTACGGTCTGGGCTCTTCTTTTAACCCCCACACACACCTCCACCCTCCCCTTCTTCACCATTCAGAAATATAAGTTTTTATAATTAACTAAACTAGGTTATCAGAACACTGCCCACCCCCTCCTCCTCCACAATACTGGGGAACACTTGTGACCATCAATAATGGAGTCTGTGTTGTGGTGGGGTGGGGTCTATTTTGGAGGTTAACAGGTGGTGTGTAGTGGTAGTGGGTAGTGATGGTGGTGGTGGTAGTGGTGGTGGTAGTGGTGGTTGGTGGTGGTGGTAGTTAGTGGTGGTGGGTAGTGGTGGTGGGTAGTGGTGGTGGGTAGTGGTGGTGGGTAGTGGTGGTGGGTAGTGGTGGTGTGTAGTGGTGGTGGGTAGTGGTGGTGTGTAGTGGTAGTGGGTAGTGATGGTGGTGGTGGTGGGTAGTGGTGGTGGGTAGTGGTGGTGGGTAGTGGTGGTGGGTAGTGGTGGTGTGTAGTGGTAGTGGGTAGTGATGGTGGTGGTGGTGGGTAGTGGTGGTGGGTAGTGGTGGTGGGTAGTGGTGGTGTGTAGTGGTAGTGGGTAGTGATGGTGGTGGTGGTAGTGGTGGTGGGTAGTGGTGGTGGGTAGTGGTGGTGGGTAGTGGTGGTGGGTAGTGGTGGTGTGTAGTGGTAGTGGGTAGTGATGGTGGTGGTGGTGGGTAGTGGTGGTGGGTAGTGGTGGTGGGTAGTGGTGGTGGGTAGTGGTGGTGGGTAGTGGTGGTGTGTAGTGGTAGTGGGTAGTGATGGTGGTGGTGGTGGGTAGTGGTGGTGGGTAGTGGTGGTGGGTAGTGGTGGTGGGTAGTGGTGGTGTGTAGTGGTAGTGGGTAGTGATGGTGGTGGTGGTGGGTAGTGGTGGTGGGTAGTGGTGGTGGGTAGTGGTGGTGGGTAGTGGTGGTGTGTAGTGGTAGTGGGTAGTGATGGTGGTGGTGGTGGGTAGTGGTGGTGGGTAGTGGTGGTGGGTAGTGGTGGTGTGTAGTGGTAGTGGGTAGTGATGGTGGTGGTGGTAGTGGTGGTGGGTAGTGGTGGTGGGTAGTGGTGGTGGGTAGTGGTGGTGTGTAGTGGTAGTGGGTAGTGATGGTGGTGGTGGTAGTGGTGGTTGGTGGTGGTGGTAGTGGTGGTGGGTAGTGGTGGTGGGTAGTGGTGGTGGGTAGTGATGGTGGTGGTGGTGGGTAGTGGTGGTGGGTAGTGGTGGTGGGTAGTGGTGGTGGGTAGTGGTGGTGGGTGGTGGTGGTATGGTGGTGGGTAGTGGTAGTGGGTAGTGGTGGTGGGTAGTGGTGGTGGGTAGTGGTGGTTGGTGGTGGTGGTAGTGGTGGTGGGTAGTGGTGGTGGGTAGTGATGGTGGGTGGTGGTGGTAGTGGTGGGTAGTGGTGGTGGGTAGTGGTGGTGGGTAGTGATGGTGGGTGGTGGTAGTGGTGGGTAGTGGTGGTGGGTAGTGGTGGTGGGTAGTGGTGGTGGGTAGTGATGGTGGGTGGTGGTAGTGGTGGTGGGTAGTGGTGGTGGGTAGTGGTGGTGGGTAGTGATGGTGGGTAGTGATGGTGGTGGTGGTGGTGGAGACTAAGTCTGACATGAGAGATATCTAGCTAGCTAAGTTACCCCCTCCCACACACACCTATGACATTTCATCTTTCTCTCACCTATTAATTAAATCACCCCCTCCCCCTCTGTCTCACCTCTCAATCATAATATTACCTGGTAATGTTCTCTAAAAGCCACATTCTCTTCAACTCTATTCTATACTCAAGAGCCTGGTGCTTTTTATCATGGCACCTTATATATATATAAACGTTAAGACCCTTTTCCTGCTATATCAAGTGTTAACCTAATATATACCTTCCATATACTGTACTGATTGTGTTGTTATTTCTGTTTACCTTTTACATACACATATATATGTGTGTTGAGAGAGAAACTGTGTCTGAGAGGGATAAATTGTAGTGAACGGGAGAGGAGACTGAGGTGGTATGGACATGTGATGTGCATGGAGGATGACCACTGGGTAAAGAAGTGCCAAGAAATCCCGGTAAAAGGAGGACGCAGTAGAGGAAGACCACGAAAAACATGGGTGGAGATGGTGAGAGAAGACCTCAGATCGCTGAAACTCACGGTGGTGATGACAAAGGACCGTGACAAGTGGAGAGATGGTGTGCTGAATAAGACCCGTCCCACCCTTGCAAGCAGGGAAGAGCGGACATAAAATGATGATGATGAAATATATATATAGACATACACATGCAGAGAAATGGCTTCTACAGGACTAGAACCGTTTCATTCGAAGGAAATTTCCTGATTATTTCTTTTGAATGAAGCAGTTCTAGTCCTGTAGCAGCCATTTCTATATTAAACATGATGTTTACACTCTACTGATGTACTGAGTACCTTACTGTGGTTACCCCCTCACCCCAGCCTGTATAGTCCACTCTGTAAAATGTGGTTGGCATTAGGAAGGGAATCCAACTGTAGAAACCAAAGCAGAGACAGTTCTGTATGAGCAACAAAGACACGGTCATCTGGTCTGGACTGTCTCTTAACAGGAAGACAACTCATGTAACCCATGTTAGTGGAGAAAAATGGCCATTAAACGGTGATGATGATCATAATGATGATGATAGATAAAGAAAGAAAGAAACAAGACACTCACTCTTTTTCTTATCTGTCTTTGTTTTAATATCTGTCTTTTTTAGTTTGATATTTTTGCTGCTTTTGTCAGTTCCTGCTGTTTTCTTTTTAGTTAAGGCCAAACCATTATCTTTAACCTTTTTATTATTAAACAAATTAGAGGCTTTCGACTTTGGGCAACAAGTCTTTTCAGTCTTTTTACATGTATTTTTAATCTTTAACACTATCTTTTTCGATGGTGAGTCTGGTAATTCTTCTGCGCCTTGTTTAACATCAAGCTCTTCTTCATTTGATGTTGAAATTTTTCTCTTGCGTTTTAACTTTAATTTATTTTTATCGTGTTTGCCAAATTTAGGATTAAATTTATGCTTTTTCAATGGTTTTCCATTAAGAACAGAGTCACTGCTTTCGGAATTAACTGCGGAGGGAGTGGTCTTTTCTGTGGTTGATGTTTCATCAATATTTTTTGAGTTGTGAATATTTTCAAAAAGTTTGTCAATGTTTTCATTCTGATGTGTGTCTGATATATCATCTTGGTCATCGATGTCGTAGGAATCAGTAGACTCTTGTTTATCCATGTCAGAAAAGCTCACATTATGTGATACTTCAACAGCAACAGCAATGGTTTCATTAGATAGATTCTTACTCTCATCCTTTATCTCCTTTTTTTTAATACTTTTTTTATTTTCTTCTTTTAGCTCCTTTTTAATACTTTTTTTATTTTCTTCTTTTAGCTCCTTTTTAATACTTTTTTTATTTTCTTCTTTTAGCTCCTTTTTAATAATTTTTTTTTTTTTGTCGGTTGTTATAGACTTCAATTCAACTGTTTTAATAACCGTCTCCCTTTCAGTGAGACCATCTGTATTATTGACAGAAGTTAAATGCTCCTCCATTATCTGTGAAAAGTTTTTCCCAACATTTTGAAGAGCTTGCGTCTCACCACAACTGCTCAAAGATGTATTTTTGGCCTTTGTTTTTTTCTGTTTTTTATTTTCTTTCACATATTTCTCTGTTAATTCAGATTTAAATTTTGGAAAATTTCCTTGAATCTCACAATTTATAGCAGAGATTTTAAGAGGTGGAACTAGTTTTTGGGTAATTTTTTCAGGTGGTATTTTAGAAGAAATTCTGTCATTTTCATTTTTATTTTCTATTGTTTTTGTTGGCTTTAACACGTCTTCAACTTCGGAAAGTTTCAAATTGTCAGATGTTTGGTTATTATTATCAAACTTCTCAGAATGTGAAACTTCTGGAACATTCTTCAAATGTCCATTATTTTCCTGCTTACATTTAGAAGATTTAGCTTTCTTCAAAGAAAGATTTATGTTTTTACTCTTCACTTGTATTTGGGGGATAAT
>OZ024761.1:20736696-20759196 GCA_964016885.1 Eledone cirrhosa
ATACTGCC
Organism: Eledone cirrhosa; assembly: GCA_964016885.1. Taxonomy (NCBI): domain Eukaryota; kingdom Metazoa; phylum Mollusca; class Cephalopoda; order Octopoda; family Eledonidae; genus Eledone; species Eledone cirrhosa. Next base: position 20,736,705 of record OZ024761.1, read on the forward strand.
AATCCACCACCCTAACATGGCGTCCGACCCTCTACCGATACTGCCAATCCACCACCCTAGCATGGCGTCCGACCCTCTACCGATACTGACAATCCACCACCCTAACATGGCGTCCGACCCTCTACCGATACTGACAATCCACCACCCTAACATGGCGTCCGACCCTCTACCGATACTGCCAATCCACCACCCTAGCATGGCGTCCGACCCTCTACCGATACTGACAATCCACCACCCTAACATGGCGTCCGACCCTCTACCGATACTGACAATCCACCACCCTAACATGGCGTCCGACCCTCTACCGATACTGACAATCCACCACCCTAACATGGCGTCCGACCCTCTACCGATACTGACAATCCACCACCCTAACATGGCGTCCGACCCTCTACCGATACTGCCAATCTACCACCCTAGCATGGCGTCCGACCCTCTACCGATACTGCCAATCCACCACCCTAGCATGGCGTCCGACCCTCTACCGATACTGCCAATCCACCACCCTAGCATGGCGTCCGACCCTCTACCAATACTGCCAATCCACCACCCTAGCATGGCGTCCAACCCTCTACCGATACTGCCAATCCACCACCCTAGCATGGCGTCCGACCCTCTACCGATACTGCCAATCCACCACCCTAGCATGGCGTCCGACCCTCTACCGATACTGCCAATCCACCACCCTAGCATGGCGTCCGACCCTCTACCGATACTGCCAATCCACCACCCTAGCATGGCGTCCGACCCTCTACCAATACTGCCAATCCACCACCCTAGCATGGCGTCCGACCCTCTACCGATACTGCCAATCCACCACCCTAGCATGGCGTCCGACCCTCTACCAATACTGCCAATCCACCACCCTAGCATGGCGTCCGACCCTCTACCGATACTGCCAATCCACCACCCTAGCATGGCGTCCGACCCTCTACCGATACTGCCAATCCACCACCCTAGCATGGCGTCCGACCCTCTACCGATACTGCCAATCCACCACCCTAGCATGGCGTCCGACCCTCTACCGATACTGCCAATCCACCACCCTAGCATGGCGTCCGACCCTCTACCGATACTGCCAATCCACCACCCTAGCATGGCGTCTGCCCCTCTACCGATACTGCCAATCCACCACCCTAGCATGGCGTCCGACCCTCTACCGATACTGCCAATCCACCACCCTAGCATGGCGTCCGACCCTCTACCAATACTGCCAATCCACCACCCTAGCATGGCGTCCGACCCTCTACCGATACTGCCAATCCACCACCCTAGCATGGCGTCCGACCCTCTACCGATACTGCCAATCCACCACCCTAGCATGGCATCCGACCCTCTACCGATACTGCCAATCTACCACCCTAGCATGGCGTCCGACCCTCTACCGATACTGCCAATCTACCACCCTAGCATGGCGTCCGACCCTCTACCGATACTGCCAATCTACCACCCTAGCATGGCGTCCGACCCTCTACCAATACTGCCAATCCACCACCCTAGCATGGCGTCCGACCCTCTACCGATACTGCCAATCTACCACCCTAACATGGCGTCCGACCCTTTACCGATACTGCCAATCCACCACCCTAGCATGGCGTCCGACCCTCTACCGATACTGCCAATCCACCACCCTAACATGGCGTCCGACCCTCTACCGATACTGCCAATCTACCACCCTAGCATGGCGTCCGACCCTCTACCGATACTGCCAATCTACCACCCTAGCATGGCGTCCGACCCTCTACCGATACTGCCAATCTACCACCCTAGCATGGCGTCCGACCCTCTACCGATACTGACAATCCACCGGCCGAAAAAAGGTTAATAATAATAATTGTTTCTACTTTTGGCACAAGGCCAAGGGTTAATAATAATAATAATAATATTGCAAATGCTTTTCACTTTTGTAGAAAGTATAAAACTCTTAATTAAATGTTTACCCCCCCCCCCCCCCCCCAACACACACAAAATAGTTAATAATTCAAAGTAATTTAATTTGGTTTTATACATAAACAAAATCAATAACTAGATGTTGATTATTGAAATATATTTGACAGAGATAACTAATTGATAAAATATAAGTAGTTACTCCTACTTATACATATCGACAGATATATAATAATAATAATAATAATAATAATAATGATAATAATAATAATTTCTTTATTGGCCACAAGGGTTCACATTAAGAAAAAGATTACAGACAGTACAGGACGGTACCTTGTGGGTTTTGTGCGTGTAAACATTTTTATTATTTATATAAGAAACGAAAAAGAAAAAAAAGACATAGAAACATATATATATATAAACAATAAAAATGAAAATTCAAACAATGAAAAATTCCCCAATAGGGGGGAAACCTCCGAGGGTTACTCGTGGCGAAAACCACACAAAAGACCACGGTCACCCTGACCACCAGGGCAAGCGCCCTCTCTCAATTTTTCCATTCCTCAAACTACAGACGTATATTCATAATAAATGGTAATAATGATAATGAAGAACAGGAAAATGGATTTATTTATTGATTAACTAAATATTAAATTTAGAATGAAGGTTACTGCTCAAGATCCCAATCAATATATACAAGGGTCAGCTGAGAAGTTCATAGGCTGACCAAGATACTCTCATGGAATGACCATAGTCAGCCTCCCCTCAGATATATATATATACGAGGGTTGACTGAGAAGTTCATAGGTTAACCAAGCTACTCTTGTTGGATGTGCAATGAAAATGTGAGAGAAAGGCAGATCTTGGACGAGCTAAGGGAGAAGCTGGGTTTAAGGGGAATCCGTGGTGGTGTGCAGGAGAGAAGACAGCATTGGTATGGACATGTGATGTGTATGGACAATGACTGATGGATGAAAAAATGCCAGGAAATCCCAGTGGAAGGAAGCTGCAGTAGTGGACTACCAAGAAAGACCTTGAAAGAGGTTGTGAGAGCATTACATCATTAACCCTTTAGTATTTAAACCGGCCATATCTGGACAGAATTCTCTCACCTCTTTCTGTTCAAACCAGCTGTAACCGGCCCCTCATACTGATGATAAGGTATTCTTCTCAAAATAATTATCAAAATCTCATAGATTCAATGTTATGTGAGATATTATGTGAGATAAAGCCTTTACTGCAAAAATAAAATAGAATATATAGAGTAATGTAAATGTTATGTGAGATAATTATGTGCAGTAAAGCCTCTACTGCAAAAACACAATAGTATATATATAGAGTAATGTAAATGCTAAAGGGTTAAAAACAGCAATGTTGTGATGCCTAAAGCTAGCTGGTACAGCCACCAGCTTAAATACATGAGTACACAACTAACATCATTTCAGAATTGATATTAATAACAATGACTAAAGCAAAACACACACACACACACACACACACGCGTGCGCGCGAAACAAAACAAACACCAAAGAAAAAAACCTACAAATTTAAACAAAACAAAATCACACAAAAACTAAAGAATGATACAGATTTAATGACATTATAATAACTATCAAGGTTTAAACTTCCATGTAAACAGTGTAATAGTGACAAATTAACATTTTTAAAAAGCTATAAATATAGTGGCCTAGATAGATGAAAAGATCTGGTAAGAGTTAAAACAGTTGCTTCACTGGTGCATTATGCTGAAATAACATGATTATTGAATATTGTTTTTATATTTATTTTACATGTATTTTTATCTATTTTTTACCTTGGAGTTATATATTTTTAGGTTAATCTTTTGTGTTCTAATTTGCAATTGAAAACAACTTCATTAAATGTGTAGCGAAATCATGTTTTGGGGAGTTTTTTAAGTGTATGAAGAAGCCATGCTGTAGTTTTCGTAGTGTGTTTAACATTCGTCATCTCCATTGCAAATTTGTCAAACTCAACATGACGCTACCCTAGGCTGTAAAAAGGTAAATGAGGCAACGACCACCCTTCAACATTGGTCATCTAGCAGTGGCTAGTTTTTGCTGGCCAAAATTGACCAGCAAGACACAGACAGCCTGTCATGGCTCTATTCCTTTACCCAGTACACACTGTAAATGTGGTTGGCACTAGAAAGGGCATCCAGCCGTAGAAAATCAGCCAGAAACAGTTCTATATGAGACCTGGTCACCCGACCCAACTTGCATCTAAATGGGACAAACCCATCTAACCCATGCTAGCATGGAAGATGATGATGATGTCACATTCTCTTAACAGCGGCTAGCTTTCACTGGTCAAAGTTGACCAGCAAGACACAGACAGCCTGGCACAGCTCTATTCCCTTACTCTCTCGCATTCTCTTCACACACATCTTTAGCCTGTCTCTCTCACTCACACATACACACACACACCACAACCAACAGTTTATTCTGTCCAACCCTTCACATCACAACATCTCCACACAGACACGACATAGTGGACCTACTTTGCTTATTTTCACTCATAATAATTATATTTCTACAACACGAACCCCTTCAGTTCATTGTGAAGGTGCATGGCCTAGTGGTAAGGGTGTTAAACTTACAATCATTACGTCAGTTTGATGTTTGGGCTAGGCTGTGTGTTGTGTTCTTCAGCAAAACACTTCATTTTATGTTGCTCCAGTATACTCAGCTGAAAATGAGTTCCATTTAACCCTGCAATGGAGTGACATCCTGTCCAGGGGGAGTCTTGTACTTTCAATCATTTAACGCCATGGAAACTGGGTTAAGTATTGACCTGATGAGCCTCTGTGCTTCGTGACTGACTTAAACCCTTCGATGGACTGGTGTTCAGTCCAGGAGAAGTCTTGTACTTTCAGTCACTTCTATCAACACAAATCAGCCAAAGATTTGAACATCCTTTCAAATCTCAGGTTGACAAATAACTTTATTTTTATTCAACAGATGCCTTCATTTTCTTTATTTTTCCCTCTCAGATCACTTATCAATATTAAAATTGAGTGGGTATGAATGAGATTTTGCTGAGGACGTAAAACCTGCTGGCCCCATTTTCAAATAATTCCACTTTGTCCAAACAACAACCAAGTTCCCATAGCAACACATATTAAAGCACTTACATTCAATGTAATCTAACAATCAGACATTTCTTCAACTTTACTTCATAACAGTTGTAAATGTAGATTATATTAGAGAGAGAAGACAGGCAAAGAGAGTGAGAGGGAGAAAGAGAGAGAGTGAGAGGGAGAAAGAGTGAGAGGGAGAGAGAGAGTGAGAGGGAGAAAGAGAGAGAGAGAGGGACAAAGAGATAGAGTGAGAGGGACAAAGAGATAGAGTGAGAGGGAGAAAGAGATAGAGTGAGAGGGAGAAAGAGTGAGAGGACAGGCAGAGACAGTGAGAGAAGTAGAGACAGTGAGAGAAGTAGAGACAGTGAGAGAAGTAGAGACAGAGAGAGAGAGCACATACACACATGCAGAAGGAAAGACAAACATAGAGATAATGATAGAGAGAGAGGGTCAGAGACAGAGAGAGACAGTGTGACACAGAGATAGTAAGACAGAGAGAAAGATAGGCAGAGTGACAGAGAGAGAGAGAGAAAGTGAAGAGAGAAAGTTTATTATATAAAATAATACTGCATAATTTCCTATCATTATTGCAATCAACATAAACAAAGGTTGGTCTTCTTTCTTACAGCAACACAAGACATTTTCAAATTGCTATATTAAATTTCTGGAGGAATTTGTGAATTTCAGTATTATTATTATTATTTGCAAGAAGAGGAAAGCAAATGTTTGACAATTACTTTTGTCCCAGTTCTACTTTGTTATGATAAATGCCCCTCAAGAATTAACTTAGGACTGAAAAACATATGTAATCTAGTGAGCAAAACAAACTGTAATGATGTAGAGAACTTTGAAAAAACTCTTGTCTTTTGGGATAATGAGTGGCTTATATGGTTTATAACAAATGGTGTCATGAAAAACACACCCAGCACACCCTGAAATGATGGTTGGTGTTAGGAAGGAAGGAAGGGTACCCAGCTGCCAAATATGGAACATAATGAACAAGATTGGTCTAAAATATTGGTCGTTGTGACCTGTCTGGTCTCTCCAACTGAGACAAACCCATCCAACCCATGCCAGAATGGAAAGGAAGTATAGTCATCATGTAATGTGTCAAAACAAAAGAGCCCAGTCAACACTGTAAAGGGGTTGATTTGGTGCCATGATAAAAAGCACCCTGTACAGACTGTGAAGTGGTCTTTTCGGTGTCATGATAAAAAACATCCAGTACACTCTATAAATTTGGTCGTTTTGGTGCCACATTAAAAAGCATTTAGTACACTTTGTAAATATGGCAATGAAAGGGTTAGAGATATGGCAATGAAAGGATGAGAGATATGGCAATGACAGGATGAGAGATATGGCAATGAAAGGATGAGAGATATGGCAATGACAGGATGAGAGATATGGCAATGGAAGGATGAGAGATATGGCAATGAAAGGGTTAGAGATATGGCAATGACAGGATGAGAGATATGGCAATGACAGGATGAGAGATATGGCAATGAAAGGGTTAGAGATATGGCAATGACAGGATGAGAGATATGGCAATGAAAGGATGAGAGATATGGCAATGAAAGGGTTAGAGATATGGCAATGACAGGATGAGAGATATGGCAATGGAAGGATGAGAGATATGGCAATGAAAGGGTTAGAGATATGGCAATGACAGGATGAGAGATATGGCAATGACAGGATGAGAGATATGGCAATGACAGGATGAGAGATATGGCAATGGAAGGATGAGAGATATGGCAATGAAAGGGTTAGAGATATGGCAATGACAGGATGAGAGATATGGCAATGGAAGGATGAGAGATATGGCAATGAAAGGGTTAGAGATATGGCAATGACAGGATGAGAGATATGGCAATGGAAGGATGAGAGATATGGCAATGAAAGGGTTAGAGATATGGCAATGACAGGATGAGAGATATGGCAATGGAAGGATGAGAGATATGGCAATGAAAGGGTTAGAGATATGGCAATGACAGGATGAGAGATATGGCAATGGAAGGATGAGAGATATGGCAATGAAAGGGTTAGAGATATGGCAATGACAGGATGAGAGATATGGCAATGAAAGGATGAGAGATATGGCAATGACAGGATGAGAGATATGGCAATGGAAGGATGAGAGATATGGCAATGAAAGGGTTAGAGATATGGCAATGACAGGATGAGAGATATGGCAATGGAAGGATGAGAGATATGGCAATGAAAGGGTTAGAGATATGGCAATGACAGGATGAGAGATATGGCAATGACAGGATGAGAGATATGGCAATGAAAGGGTTAGAGATATGGCAATGACAGGATGAGAGATATGGCAATGACAGGATGAGAGATATGGCAATGGAAGGATGAGAGATATGGCAATGAAAGGGTTAGAGATATGGCAATGACAGGATGAGAGATATGGCAATGAAAGGATGAGAGATATGGCAATGGAAGGATGAGAGATATGGCAATGACAGGATGAGAGATATGGCAATGACAGGATGAGAGATATGGCAATGACAGGATGAGAGATATGGCAATGGAAGGATGAGAGATATGGCAATGAAAGGATGAGAGATATGGCAATGACAGGATGAGAGATATGGCAATGACAGGATGAGAGATATGGCAATGACAGGATGAGAGATATGGCAATGGAAGGATGAGAGATATGGCAATGACAGGATGAGAGATATGGCAATGGAAGGATGAGAGATATGGCAATGAAAGGATGAGAGATATGGCAATGACAGGATGAGAGATATGGCAATGGAAGGATGAGAGATATGGCAATGACAGGATGAGAGATATGGCAATGACAGGATGAGAGATATGGCAATGACAGGATGAGAGATATGGCAATGACAGGATGAGAGATATGGCAATGACAGGATGAGAGATATGGCAATGAAAGGATGAGAGATATGGCAATGACAGGATGAGAGATATGGCAATGGAAGGATGAGAGATATGGCAATGGAAGGATGAGAGATATGGCAATGACAGGATGAGAGATATGGCAATGAAAGGATGAGAGATATGGCAATGACAGGATGAGAGATATGGCAATGACAGGATGAGAGATATGGCAATGACAGGATGAGAGATATGGCAATGGAAGGATGAGAGATATGGCAATGGAAGGATGAGAGATATGGCAATGACAGGATGAGAGATATGGCAATGGAAGGATGAGAGATATGGCAATGAAAGGATGAGAGATATGGCAATGACAGGATGAGAGATATGGCAATGGAAGGATGAGAGATATGGCAATGACAGGATGAGAGATATGGCAATGACAGGATGAGAGATATGGCAATGAAAGGATGAGAGATATGGCAATGGAAGGATGAGAGATATGGCAATGACAGGATGAGAGATATGGCAATGGAAGGATGAGAGATATGGCAATGAAAGGATAAGAGATATGGCAATGACAGGATGAGAGATATGGCAATGACAGGATGAGAGATATGGCAATGGAAGGATGAGAGATATGGCAATGGAAGGATGAGAGATATGGCAATGAAAGGATGAGAGATATGGCAATGACAGGATGAGAGATATGGCAATGACAGGATGAGAGATATGGCAATGAAAGGATGAGAGATATGGCAATGACAGGATGAGAGATATGGCAATGGAAGGATGAGAGATATGGCAATGACAGGATGAGAGATATGGCAATGACAGGATGAGAGATATGGCAATGGAAGGATGAGAGATATGGCAATGAAAGGATGAGAGATATGGCAATGACAGGATGAGAGATATGGCAATGGAAGGATGAGAGATATGGCAATGACAGGATGAGAGATATGGCAATGACAGGATGAGAGATATGGCAATGACAGGATGAGAGATATGGCAATGACAGGATGAGAGATATGGCAATGACAGGATGAGAGATATGGCAATGGAAGGATGAGAGATATGGCAATGGAAGGATGAGAGATATGGCAATGACAGGATGAGAGATATGGCAATGACAGGATGAGAGATATGGCAATGACAGGATGAGAGATATGGCAATGGAAGGATGAGAGATATGGCAATGGAAGGATGAGAGATATGGCAATGGAAGGATGAGAGATATGGCAATGGAAGGATGAGAGATATGGCAATGACAGGATGAGAGATATGGCAATGACAGGATGAGAGATATGGCAATGACAGGATGAGAGATATGGCAATGACAGGATGAGAGATATGGCAATGGAAGGATGAGAGATATGGCAATGGAAGGATGAGAGATATGGCAATGACAGGATGAGAGATATGGCAATGACAGGATGAGAGATATGGCAATGGAAGGATGAGAGATATGGCAATGGAAGGATGAGAGATATGGCAATGGAAGGATGAGAGATATGGCAATGACAGGATGAGAGATATGGCAATGACAGGATGAGAGATATGGCAATGACAGGATGAGAGATATGGCAATGGAAGGATGAGAGATATGGCAATGACAGGATGAGAGATATGGCAATGGAAGGATGAGAGATATGGCAATGACAGGATGAGAGATATGGCAATGGAAGGATGAGAGATATGGCAATGGAAGGATGAGAGATATGGCAATGGAAGGATGAGAGATATGGCAATGACAGGATGAGAGATATGGCAATGGAAGGTTGAGAGATATGGCAATGGAAGGATGAGAGATATGGCAATGGAAGGATGAGAGATATGGCAATGACAGGATGAGAGATATGGCAATGACAGGATGAGAGATATGGCAATGGAAGGATGAGAGATATGGCAATGACAGGATGAGAGATATGGCAATGAAAGGATGAGAGATATGGCAATGAAAGGATGAGAGATATGGCAATGACAGGATGAGAGATATGGCAATGGAAGGATGAGAGATATGGCAATGACAGGATGAGAGATATGGCAATGGAAGGATGAGAGTTATGGCAATGAAAGGATGAGAGATATGGCAATGACAGGATGAGAGATATGGCAATGGAAGGATGAGAGATATGGCAATGACAGGATGAGAGATATGGCAATGGAAGGATGAGAGTTATGGCAATGAAAGGATGAGAGATATGGCAATGACAGGATGAGAGATATGGCAATGGAAGGATGAGAGATATGGCAATGACAGGATGAGAGATATGGCAATGAAAGGATGAGAGATATGGCAATGAAAGGATGAGAGATATGGCAATGGAAGGATGAGAGATATGGCAATGGAAGGATGAGAGATATGGCAATGGAAGGATGAGAGATATGGCAATGACAGGATGAGAGATATGGCAATGGAAGGATGAGAGATATGGCAATGGAAGGATGAGAGATATGGCAATGAAAGGATGAGAGATATGGCAATGACAGGATGAGAGATATGGCAATGGAAGGATGAGAGATATGGCAATGACAGGATGAGAGATATGGCAATGGAAGGATGAGAGATATCGCAATGGAAGGATGAGAGTTATGGCAATGAAAGGATGAGAGATATGGCAATGACAGGATGAGAGATATGGCAATGGAAGGATGAGAGATATGGCAATGACAGGATGAGAGATATGGCAATGAAAGGATGAGAGATATGGCAATGAAAGGATGAGAGATATGGCAATGAAAGGATGAGAGATATGGCAATGGAAGGATGAGAGATATGGCAATGACAGGATGAGAGATATGGCAATGGAAGGATGAGAGATATGGCAATGAAAGGATGAGAGATATGGCAATGGAAGGATGAGAGATATGGCAATGGAAGGATGAGAGATATGGCAATGACAGGATGAGAGATATGGCAATGACAGGATGAGAGATATGGCAATGACAGGATGAGAGATATGGCAATGGAAGGATGAGAGATATGGCAATGAAAGGGTTAAGTCAGAATAGGTAGTGTATTGTATAAACATTTAAATAAATACATACTCAATCCTTATATATTAGATAAACCTCTAAACTTCACTATTTACTTAGGGAAGGGGGACATTATCATCATCCCCTTATCAGTTCCCACAAAGTAAATCAGATTAAACTATATTTGTTTAAGTCAGTTCAAGTAGGAGGATCTGTTACCTTTCTAGTCTTTCATTGCCATTAACACCACCGGCACTACTATCATTACAACCATCACCACCACCACCATTAAAGTGCCCAAGAACCGGGCTGTAGCTGTATGTTAATAGGTGCCCCTACAACTCTATCAGGAGTTAGGAGGTGGGGAACCATACATACATACATATTGTGAGGCACTCCAAGTCTGCCCAATCCTCAGACCAGTGTGGCACCCCAGACCAGACTCCAAGTCTGCCTGATCCTCAGACCAGTGTGGCACCCTAGACCAGACTCCAAGTCTGCCTGATCCTCAGACCAGTGTGGCACCCTAGACCAGACTCCAAGTCTGCCTGATCCTCAGACCAGTATGGCACCCTAGACCAGACTCCAAGTCTGCCCGATCCTCAGACCAGTGTGGCACCCCAGACCAGACTCCAAGTCTGCCTGATCCTCAGACCAGTATGGCACCCTAGACCAGACTCCAAGTCTGCCCGATCCTCAGACCAGTGTGGCACCCTAGACCAGACTCCAAGTCTGCCCGATCCTCAGACCAGTGTGGCACCCCAGACCAGACTCCAAGTCTGCCTGATCCTCAGACCAGTATGGCACCCTAGACCAGACTCCAAGTCTGCCCGATCCTCAGACCAGTGTGGCACCCCAGACCAGACTCCAAGTCTGCCTGATCCTCAGACCAGTGTGGCACCCTAGACCAGACTCCAAGTCTGCCTGATCCTCAGACCAGTGTGGCACCCTAGACCAGACTCCAAGTCTGCGCGATCCTCAGACCAGTGTGGCACCCTAGACCAGACTCCAAGTCTGCCTGATCCTCAGACCAGTGTGGCACCCCAGACCAGACTCCAAGTCTGCCTGATCCTCAGACCAGTGTGGCACCCTAGACCAGACTCCAAGTCTGCCTGATCCTCAGACCAGTGTGGCACCCTAGACCAGACTCCAAGTCTGCCTGATCCTCAGACCAGTGTGGCACCCTAGACCAGACTCCAAGTCTGCCTGATCCTCAGACCAGCGTGGCACCCCAGACCAGACTCCAAGTCTGCGCGATCCTCAGACCAGCGTGGCACCCCAGACCAGACTCCAAGTCTGCCTGATCCTCAGACCAGTGTGGCACCCTAGACCAGACTCCAAGTCTGCCTGATCCTCAGACCAGTGTGGCACTCTAGACCAGACTCCAAGTCTGCCTGATCCTCAGACCAGCGTGGCACCCCAGACCAATGTTAACACAACAAAAACCACATCAAATCAGTGGAGGGAACCAGCCAGACACAAACAAGCATATATAATCTTTATTATATACACTCTGCTCTATTATATACAATATATATATATATATATATATCTTTACTTCTTCACAGTGATTTATCCTTCCCATTCTCTCTCTGTTATTTATGTTACTATTTGTGTTGCTATTATTTTTAACTCCTTCTTGGCATCTAGTCAACACTGTACTTGTTACAAATAGTCGGAGCTAACATGGATGGCAAATAATTGTTTTCATTTAAATGATGTCTTTTCAAGAAATACTTTTATATTGATCTCCTCTCTCTCTCTCTCTCTCTCTGTATATATAAATATATATATCATCATCATCATCGTTTAACATTCACCTTCCACGCTAGCATATATATATATATATATATATATATATATATATATATATATATATATATATATAAATTTTGAGTAAGTGTTGGTTGTTTACCGACACCTCAGTACGCAGGTTTGATTCCAGTTCCTCTGAGGACTAACAACACACCCAGGAGCTGGACATATCGATGAATTAACAGTGGAACACATTACAACACCATGTTTACCTGTTTTTCTCTACATTAATCCTTACTGCCTGATGAGGTCACAGCCAATAATGGCTGTCACTGAAATATATATAGCAGAGAATTAGAATAAACGAAGCCAACTGTAACATGTTTCACTTACACATATTATTTTATATATATCATCATCATCATCAACGTTTAACGTCCGTGTTCCACGCTTGCATGGGTTTGGACGGAGGTTTTCCCACTTGACTATCTGGCAGGTTTTTTACAGTTGGATACCCTTCCTAACACCAACCACATTTACTGTATATATATATATATATATATATATATATAATGTTCTGGGTATGACATTAAACTACATCCAGTGGCAAGGCTAGTTCAGGAGTTCAGGAGCTGTGGGGAATGTGGAGTTACCCCTTAGTTGTTATCACTCCCAGGTCTGCTCTGGCCCAGAAAAGTAGTACCTGTTAGGGCCCCATTTATGGGTTAGATATTTACGTTATTCGAGTGGCGCCAGTAAGGTATTATCAGCCATTGAAAAGAACCATGGAGAGTGGATTTAATCTTGGGAATTTTACCTGCCCTAGATATATATATATATGTATTTTTTTTTAACCTTTTTTTACAGCATGCTAGCAGTCTAATGGTGATTTCTCTATTGTTGTAGAAAAGTAGAATAATCAATTAAATCAATCATTATATAATAATAATAGATCTGTATTGATCCCAGGAGGGATGGAAATCAAAAGTTGTTCTCCAGCTCCACACCAAATATTATTTATAAACTACACACACTGACTTAAACTACTTAGTAAAACACTTAATAGAATTATTTTTTTCTCCCCCACCTAGAGAACAGGTTGTAGGAGGTGGATAGCAGTATGGCCACCACATATGATGGTTAGTTCAGATATAAGCGGGCAACTGCCGGACGAATAAGCAACCCTGGACCAACAGCGGTAAACTACGAGGGGAGATAGAACAATGGGTGACACTGGTAGCTCCCTAGAAAACTCTCACAATTTCTGCCAGAGTGTGTGAGTGTGAAGAAGTGAGAAAGAGATACAGAGAAAGAAATTATATCCCCATTACTGGAGGGGGTACTTTTTATCAACCTCAAAAGGGTGAAAAGCAGCAAAGTTGACTTTTGTGGGATTTGAACTCAGAGAAGACAAAGAGCTGGAATAAATGCCACAACACATTCTCTCCGAATTTGCTACCAACAACTTCCATTTATACTATCTAGAAAACAGCTAATCTAGATTATTATAAAATGGTTCCTGATTTAGGCAGAAGCTTATTACATAACAGTGATATTATTATATTGATCCTCAGAGGGATGAACATCAAAAGTTTGCCACCATTTTTAAGCCTCATCTATTGGTCAGTGGATATAAAGAATCAATCGTATAATATATTGATTCCAAGAGGGATAAAAATCAAAAGTTGCTGTCGATCTCTACACCAAATTCTATTTGTAAACTATTCACAGTACAGTAAGGTAAAACTCATCTAATGAAACATCAGTGGTAGATTGGCAGTATCTGTAGAGGGTCGGACGCCATGCTTTGACGCATAGAGTTACGGCCCTTGCCATTCTGAGTTCAAATCCCGCCAAGGTTAACTCTGCCTTTCATCCTTACGGGGTCGATAAAATAAAGTACCAGTAATGTACTGGGTAATTGCTGGCCTTGTACCAAAAGTAGAAACAATTATTACTACTACTACTAAGGTCAGCCAACCTAACATTGCCCACAACAGAACAACCTGTCTAACCCATGCTAGCGTGGAAGAATCAACGTAAAATGGTGATGATGACTTCTACACTACTACTACTGCTACTGCTTCTACTAGTACTACTACTGCTACACTACTACCACTACACCACCTCTACTACTACTACTACTACACCACCTCTACTACTACTACTACTACTACACCACCACTACTACTACACCACCACTACTACTACACCACCACTACTACTACTACTACTACTACTTCTACACCACCACCACTACCACTACTACTTCTACACCACCACCACTACTACTACCACTACTACTTCTACACCACCACCACTACTACTTCTACACTACTACTACTACTACCACTACTACTTCTACACCACCACCACTACTACTTCTACACCACCACCACTACTACTACTACCACTACTACTTCTACACCACCACCACTACTACTTCTACACCACCACCACTACTACTACTACCACTACTACTTCTACACCACCACCACTACTACTTCTACACTACTACTACCACTACACCACCACCACCACTACTACTACTACTGCCTGTTTTGCCGACTGGCTTGTAGGGCAGCAACGAAGGTACTCCACTCCATAACTGACTTGACCTTTCTCCCAAAACAACTGACCCTGGTGGGAGGGGGCCAGACAACATGCTCTAAGACAAAGGGTGATGGATTAGCAGTATCAGTAGAACATCAGCCACCATGCTTTACAGCATAGAGTTACAGCCCTTTGCACTTTCAGTTCTAATCCTGCCAAGGTTAACTTTGCCTTTCATCCTTTCAGGGTCAATAAAATAAAGTACCAGTAATGCATTGGGGTCTATTTAATCAACTTTCCCCTCCCCCAAAATTGCTGGCCTTCTGCCTATATAAGAAACCATTATTATTTGAATTGGCAGTATCGGTAGAGGGTCAGATGCCATGCTTTGCAGCATAGAGTTACGGCCCTTTATGGTCTGAGTTAAAATCCCGCTGAGGTTAACTTTGCCTTTCATCCTTACAGGGTCGATAAAATAAAGTACCAGTAATACACTGGAATAATTGCTGGCCTTGTGCCAAAAGTAGAAACAATTATTATATGGCAGAGTCATTAGAGTGTTAGACAAATGCCACGGCTGTATTTGTTTTGGCTCTTTAAGTTGTGAGTTCAAATCCCATTGAGGTCAACTTTGTCTTTCATCTAACCGAGGTCGATAAAATAAAGTACCAGTTATATATTGGTGTCGATATAATCGACCTTTCTCTTTCTCTCCCAAAATTGCTGGTTTTGTGTCAATGTAAGAAAGAATTATAGGGTTCCTCCCTCTGCCCCCTAAGATGTTGAAAATACCAGCAGTATCTCTTCTATGTGCCTGAGGCCCCTGCTTGATTGAAACACGAAGTCTACCTATATAATTTAACCCAGAAACCCCAGTCACACATTCAGCTCCTACCCACATCCTGACCCAAATCCCTAGGGGGTTAAATATCATTAAATCCTACAGCTATTTGAATAAAACATGAGCACTGCTAATGAAAATATATTGAAATAGGTCAACTAGTTGTTTGAAAGATCATGTAATAAAGTGTCCCAAATTACCGGAGTTTGATGGAATGCAACGTTGTCAAACATTTGGATACAGAAGCAGTGTTATAATGTCTCCAGAGAATACATGCTTCATACATAATAATTGTTTATACTTTTGGCACAAGGCCAGCAATTACCCCAGTGTATTACTGGTACTTTATTTTATCGACCCCGTAAGGATGAAAGGCAAAGTTAACCTCGGCTGGATTTGAACTCAGACTGGCAAGGGCCGTAACTCTTTGCTGCAAAGCTTGGCGTCAGACCCTCTACCGATACTGCCATCCACAATAATGATTACTGGGGAGAAGAAGGAGCTGATTAAATCGACCCCAGTACATTACTGGTACTTTATTTTATTGACCCCGTAAGGATGAAAGGCAAAGTTAACCTCGGCAGGATTTGAACTCAGATTGTAAAGGGACATAACTATGCTTTAAAGCATGGCGTCCCACCCTCTACCGATACTGCCAATCCACCGCCCACAGGGCCAAAAATTTTGGGCGCGGGGGGAATGTTGATTAAATTGACCCCAGTGCGTTACTGGTACTTTATTTTATAGACTCTGTAAGGATGAAAGGCAGAAACCGGGATAAGCACCAGCCTGGTGAGCTACCAGACTCTAGACGGACCAGTTACACAATATCTAGAGAATACATGACAGTGTAAACATGGGAACATAGAAACTAGATGATAGAGATGGTGATGGTGGTAGGGATGGTGATGATGGTAGGGATGGTGGTAGGGATGGTAGGGATGGTGGTAGGGATGGTGATGATGATGACAAGACGGCGATGGTGATGATGAAGGGGATGGTGGTAGGGATGATGATGATGATGAAGACAGCGATGGTGATGATAAGGACGATGGTGATAATGATGATGATGGCGATGATGATGAAGACAGCAATGATGATGATAAGGGTGATTGTGATAAAGATGGCGATAGTGATGATAACGAAGATGATGATGATGATAATTTCCTACACTACAATGAAGATGATGATAATGAAGATGATAATTTCCTACACTACAATGAAGATGATGATAATGAAGATGATAATTTCCTACACTACAATGATATGATTGTGCTAGTGATGGTGTGGTGCTGATGGTACTTTCCTTACACTAGTACTTGAGAAACAAACAGTAAATTGACTTCTTTTTTTTAGTCTTTATGTCTTTTGTTCTGTTGTGAAAACCATTTCATTGTAAACCATAACAAACCTATCTTTTGACTACAGCCTGGTACAACTTGGTTAGATTGACACACACACACTCTCTCTCTCATACACACACACACACTCTCTCTCTCTCTCTCTCTCTCTCTCTCTCATACACACACACACTCTCTCTCTCTCTCTCTCATACACACACACACACTCTCATACACACACACACTCTCTCTCTCTCTCTCTCATACACACACACACACTCTCATACACACAGCTTTCACACACACACACACTGCTTTCACACACTCTCTCTCTCTCTCTCATACACACACAGCTTTCACACACACTCTCATACACACAGCTTTCACACACACTCACATACACACACACACACTCACATACACATACTCACATACACAGCTTTCACACACTCTCTCTCTCTCACACACACAGCTTTCACACTCACATATATATGTCTATGTGTGTGTGTGTGTGTATGTGTGTCCATACATTAGATATAAACATACATATATAGATACACACATAGGTATATATATATATATATATATATACACACATACATACATTGCACAGACCTACATACACACACACCTACATACATATAGACATACATATACATATACATTACACACATTACATACACATATACATACATACATTACACACACACCTACATACATACATATAGACACACATATACATACATACATTACACACACACGCCATTTCACTGTAGATGTCATAACCAACTGCTGCCGAAAAACAGTTGCTTGTCTCATCTAAAAGATAAGACTGAACTAATAGACAATACTAAACAAGACAAGACTGAACTAATAGACAATACTAAACAAGACTGAACTAATAGACAATACTAAACAAGACAATACTGAACTAATAGACAATACTAAACAAGACAAGACTGAACTAAAAGACAAGACTGAACTAATAGACAATACTAAACAAGACAAGACTGAACTAATAGACAATACTAAACAAGACTGAACTAATAGACAATACTAAACAAGACAATACTGAACTAATAGACAATACTAAACAAGACAAGACTGAACTAAAAGACAAGACTGAACTAATAGACAATACTAAACAAGATAAGACTGAACTAATAGACAATACTAAACAAGATAAGACTGAACTAATAGACAATACTAAACAAGAAAATACTGAACTAATAGACAATACTAAACAAGACAATACTGAACTAATAGACAATACTAAACAAGACAAGACTGAACTAATAGACAATACTAAACAAGACAAGACTGAACTAATAGACAATACTAAACAAGATAAGACTGAACTAATAGACAATACTAAACAAGAAAATACTGAACTAATAGACAATACTAAACAAGACAATACTGAACTAATAGACAATACTAAACAAGACAAGACTGAACTAATAGACAATACTAAACAAGAAAATACTGAACTAATAGACAATACTAAACAAGACAATACTGAACTAATAGACAATACTAAACAAGACAAGACTGAACTAAAAGACAAGACTGAACTAATAGACAATACTAAACAAGATAAGACTGAACTAATAGACAATACTAAACAAGACTGAACTAATAGACAATACTAAACAAGACAAGACTGAACTAAAAGACAATACTAAACAAGACTGAACTAATAGACAATACTAAACAAGACAAGACTGAACTAATAGACAATACTAAACAAGATAAGACTGAACTAATAGACAATACTAAACAAGACTGAACTAATAGACAATACTAAACAAGACAAGACTGAACTAAAAGACAATACTAAACAAGACTGAACTAATAGACAATACTAAACAAGACAAGACTGAACTAAAAGACAATACTAAACAAGACAAGACTGAACTAATAGACAATACTAAACAAGACAAGACTGAACTAATAGACAATACTAAACAAGACTGAACTAATAGACTATACTAAACAAGACAAGACTGAACTAATAGACAATACTAAACAAGACAAGACTGAACTAATAGACAATACTAAACAAGACTGAACTAATAGACTATACTAAACAAGACAAGACTGAACTAATAGACAATACTAAACAAGACAAGACTGAACTAATAGACAATACTAAACAAGACAAGACTGAACTAATAGACAATACTAAACAAGATAAGACTGAACTAATAGACAATACTAAACAAGATAAGACTGAACTAATAGACAATACTAAACAAGACAAGACTGAACTAATAGACAATACTAAACAAGACAAGACTGAACTAATAGACAATACTAAACAAGACAAGACTGAACTAATAGACAATACTAAACAAGACAAGACTGAACTAATAGACAATACTAAACAAGACTGAACTAATAGACTATACTAAACAAGACTGAACTAATAGACAATACTAAACAAGACTGAACTAATAGACTATACTAAACAAGACTGAACTAATAGACAATACTAAACAAGACTGAACTAATAGACTATACTAAACAAGACTGAACTAATAGACTATACTAAACAAGACTGAACTAATAGACTATACTAAACAAGACTGAACTAATAGACTATACTAAACAAGACTGAACTAAAAGACTATACTAAACAAGACTGAACTAATAGACTATACTAAACAAGACTGAACTAATAGACTATACTAAACAAGACTGAACTAATAGACTATACTAAACAAGACTGAACTAAAAGACTATACTAAACAAGACTGAACTAATAGACTATACTAAACAAGACTGAACTAATAGACTATACTAAACAAGACTGAACTAAAAGACTACTTGGAATTGTTCATCTGTTTTTTGTTTGTTTGTTCATTTGAAAAACCCAGTCAGTAGCTTCAGTAAAGAAAATGATGAACATATCATCAAATTAGATTAACCAGGCTGTTACACACACACACACATATAGGAAAAGAGTCAGGACCCTGAGGGCTGAGCTCCGGCCATTTCAACAGCTAGATCCGAACAGCTCAGATCTAGCTGTCGAAACAGCCGGAGCTCAGCCATCGGGGTCCTGACTCTTTTCCTATTACCCACTCTACTACCCTAAGTATTGAGTACTCTGGTATGTTATGGTCCACCTGGTTCCTCACCACACCTTCTTTGTTATATATATATATATATATATATATATAAGATTAACCAGGCTGTTATATCTATATATAAATTTCTGCGATTCTGTCACAACACATAAAGAGAAAGGAGTAGTTTAACAACCTCATACTACTCCTCTCTCTTTACATCTGCTACCTGTGTGAATGTATGTGTGAGTTAAAGGAAGACAAACTTTAGACGTTATCATCATCATCGTTGTCATCTTTTAAAAAGACGTTAATTAAATGGTGATGATGATGATGATGTTGGTGGTGGTGATGATGTGTACAGGCTGAAGTACGTAAATAAATCCTTTCTATGGCCATGTACCCCCTCCGAGATCAATAAAGTACAGCAAAAACACAAGGGCCAGCTTAAAAGTTCACAGACTGACCAAGATACTCTCATGGAATGACCAAATGAGGTTTATTTTCCAACATAGTCCCTGGAAAGAAACGATGCAGTTATTATTAATAAGAAGAAGAGTTAAAATTAATGACATGCAAGATTTCACAGCTCTAGCATCATTCCTTTATAGTCAGTCTATGAAGAACTTTTCAACCGACTGTGGTACTGTGGTCAACTTTGCCACCCTCTCCCTATAAATCTCTCGCCTCGGGTTTCAATTACAAACCCATTTCCATTTCTTCTTCAAATTAATAAGAGCAGACACTCGTTAATCGATATAGTTAATTAGGAAAAGTCAAGCAAGTTAGTATTTATCACATTTGCATAAGATAAAAGCGATGTTGAATAATTGATCAGTGAGATATGTTGACTTATCTTAAAATACATGATGAAACTTCAAAAGAAATTCTGAAAAATGGTATCTACAAACAACTAAAAGAACTACAACATTAATTAATAAATTCATAAAGAATTTCTTAATTAATGTAGCAATAAAATGGATTACAGTTTCATTTCTATCAAATTAATCTGCAGAAATGCAAATTTCAAAAATCCATTCAAAAAAAACACCACCCCCCAAAAAAAGATAAATGTTAAAAATTGTCAAAACATTATTTTAATAAAATAAAATTTATATTAGCAAGAGAAATGTATAAATTATTTAATTCATAATGGCAGTGGAGGAAGTGATGGTTTAATTATGGTTTAATTGCTATCAAAGTAATTCAGATAATGTAGAGAACAGCTTCAAATAGATTTATTGTTCACTTGATTTAAAAATTATAATCTTTGGCATCAACCAACATTGTTACATCACATACACACAAACATATATAGCATTATATATAATGCTATATATGTTATTATATATAACCAAGCACAAGCACAGAACTCACAAAAAGATGGTGTAGGGGAGATACAAAATAAAAAGACAGTCACTGAGGAGGTCACAGAATGTGTGACGAAAGAGCTTTGATAATCAACCGGAAATTTATAATAAATTGAAGTGAAAACCAACAGATGAGTTGGTTTTGGGGGGTGGGGCAGAACCACCTTCCCAAAGGATAATATATATATATATATATATATATAGTGAAATTCCGTTATAACGAAATTCGCGTGGTATAAAAACAATTCGTTGTAACAAAAAATTCTTTATAACGAGATCGACCTAACACATCAAGCATGTGGCCGGGGATTGAAAAAGAATTTCGTTATTATTTCGTTTTAAATTCACATCTGGCAGAAGACATTTTCGTCTTTCATAATAGTGGTTTCTGATTAAGGCACAAGGCCAGCAAATTACGAGGGAGGAGGGATGAGGATGCTGATTAAATCTACGCCCGTGCGTTACAGGTACTTTATTTTATCGACCCAGATAAGGTTGAAAGACAAAGCTAACCTAGGCGGGATTTGTACTCAGATAAATCGAATATCAAATACAAATAAATACCAGTAATATACTAATGTCGACGTTATGAACTCCTCAAACACATTGATTTATCGACAAACGGTGGGGCCTTGTGTTTGTCCCACGGAAGTTAATGAGCAGAAACCACACTTACAAAAATACATACTACTAACAACAATGTCCTCTTATTTAGGCACAAGGTCAACAATTTTAGAGGAGGG
>OZ024761.1:20764196-20766696 GCA_964016885.1 Eledone cirrhosa
TTAATCGATTTCTGAGGGTACACCCCAACATCTGAGATATCGATAACACCCGTCTAAAAAGACAGGCGTGTTAGGATAATGATTATTATATAACATAAATATATTATTACATTGTATATATATATTATATATATATACACAACGGTATATATACATATGTACAACAGTATGTATATGTAAATATATATATTTATATTTACACCGTTGGGTGTGTATATATATATATATATACCGTTGTGTATGTATATACATATAGTTGTGTGTGTGTGTATATATATATATACCCACACACCGTTGTACATATATATGTATATATATATATATGTACATATATATGTATATATATATATATGTACATATATATGTATATACACATACAAATATACACACCTCACATACATCGTTGCACTCTATTTTTGTCTGTATATATTTCACAATTGTAGTTATTTATAAATTATAAAATCTCAAATGAGACAAAACTCTTACATTTTTAATTCTTTGATATATTTCTACAAAATCTATAATTTTATCAGTGACCAACTTTATATCGATAAGGTTTATATCAATAAAGTTTGGAAGACGAAAAGGGATTTTTTCGGTCACCTTTTTGAGGGGAAAAAAGTTTAGTTTTAGCAATATAAATTCTTAAGAATAATAATAAAATTATTTTTTTAAATGAATACAACGTGGTTTCTTGATAAGTTTTTTTTCCCAAAGTATTATAAAGTCTAAATTAATTGATTCAGTTTCAACCTGATCTCAGATCAAATCATCTGTTATGTCTAAAGGTTAGAACTTTCTCTGAGATATTACAGCAAATATTATGTTAAAATATGGAAATATATAAATATAAAATGGTGATAAATATGATGAAAGGAATGGAGAGATAATATAATGTGATAAAAATAGATGTAGATGTTTTATAAGAGATGTTTTAGATGAAATAGTTAAGGTGGTGGGTAGCTTACGTTTGTTGATTTCAATGGTGAAACTGTTGTTGATTGCTAGAATTGATTGATTGAAGAGCGAGAATGAGCAGACGATAGGAGAAGGTGGAGGAGAGGGATGAGGTGAATGGGTGATAGAGAGAGGGAGAGAGAAGGGGTGATTGATATAAAGAGGGGGGGAGAAGCGGTGATGAAGATAGAGAGAGGGGGAGAGAAGCGGTGAAGATAGAGAGAAAGGGAGAGAAAAGATGATTGAGATAGAGAGAGGGGGAGAGAAGAGGTAACGGAGATAGAGAGAGTGGGAGAGATTTAGGGAGAGAGAAAAGGTAACGGAGATAGAAGGAGGGAGAAAAGTGATAAGACAGAGAGGGGAGAGAGAGTAAGAGAGAGATAAGTGATGATACAGAGAGAGAGAAAAAAAGGTGATGGACAGAGAGAGAGAGAGAGAAGATGTGGTGGTGATAGAAAGAGGGAGAGACAAAGAGAAACTAATGGAAAGAGAGGGGGAGAAAAGGGGACTGCAAGAGACAGACAGACGGACGGACAGACAGACAGGTAGGTAGGGGTATGTTTATCTACCCGAGGGTAGCCCAGATTATCAATGAATGTGATGATAGCTTACGTTTTCAATGGAGCAACTTTTGTTGATTACAAGAGAGGACAGAAGATAGAGAAAGCAGACGATAATAGAAGAGGTTTTCAGAACAATCTATCTGACGTTAACTTGGTAGGTTATATACAAGTTTTCTCACACATAGTACAATATAATATATATATATATATATATATATATATATATATATATATATATATATATAT
Source organism: Eledone cirrhosa (assembly GCA_964016885.1). Classification (NCBI taxonomy): domain Eukaryota; kingdom Metazoa; phylum Mollusca; class Cephalopoda; order Octopoda; family Eledonidae; genus Eledone; species Eledone cirrhosa. The sequence goes on from OZ024761.1 coordinate 20,765,963, forward strand.
ATATATATATAAAATTATCGAGAATCGGAACTTCGGCCCACGAAATAACGAAAAACAATCTTCGAAATGTGCGGCAAAGTGCTCAATGGTTCGGATAAACCAGAGCTATAACTAACGTTTAATACCAACACACTGAGACGATGCTTAAACAATCATTCGCACAGCCAAAAATACGATCAAGAAAATTCGGGTCAAACAAATAAAAATATATATGAATGATATATATATAGGAACGAGTAGGACCCCGACGGCTATTACCCACTCTACTACCCTAAGTATTGAGTACTCTGGTGGTGCGTTATGGTCCATCTGGTTCCTTACCACATTTCCTTCGTAAGGATTGAAAGCAAAAATTTTTGCTTTTAAGAAACCACTGGTAAATGGAATAATTGCCTTATGTTGTTTATTACATAACTATTAAGCTCTGTTACCTACATAGAGCACTCTTTTTTCCTGGACTTTTCCGACGGAATTACTTCATTTATATATATATATATATATATATATATTGTTATACTTTGTGGACTGGAGCAGCGTGGAATGAAGTGTCTTGCTCAAGGACACAACACATCGCCGGGAATCGGACCCACGACCTGACGATTGTCAGCCGAATACACTAACCACACCCTTTCACACACATAAATACATATATATAAACACACACACACATATATATATACAAACGCAAACACGCACGCACACACATATATATATAAACATATACACATACATAT
>OZ024761.1:20784196-20796696 GCA_964016885.1 Eledone cirrhosa
AAAAAAAAATAACCACCACTTCTTGTTCTCAACAACAACAGCAGCAGCACGTATGTGTGTGACTCTCTCTCTATCTCTCTCTACTCTTCTTACTCTCTATCTACGTCTCTCATTCCCCCTCTCTCTAATCTCTCAAGCGTCTCCCACTCTTACTCTGTCTATATTTCACTTCTTACTCCAGCTCTCCCTCTTCTTTCATTTTCGCTTTATAACACATCCTCCCCTTTCCTCCTTCTCCACTTCCCCCCTCTCTCTCTCTCTTTCTGCCTGTTAAACATACCCTTTCTCTTTCTTCCTCTCTCCATCTTTTCATCATACCGTATCACTCTCTCTCACTCCCTCTCTCTATTCACCCATGTGAACTCTCTATCCCTCTCTTCTATACCTCCGTTCTACGCCTTCTTTCGTCTCTCCTTCATTCCCTGTCTTTCTGTGATTATTATTTATTCCTTCTTTAACGTTCAACATTTTTCTCCTCTCCACTTATTTTACCATTAATGTTATTCTCCCCCCACAAAAGTAACATGTTCTTTGTTGAAAATACTTTCAATTGTCTACATTAACACTTTACTCTAATATACACACGTATATATATTTTATATATACATATATATATTCATTCATACACTATCCTTAAATATGTATATATAAGTTTATCCCGGGTTCTATCGGGGGTAACCACAGTAAGTAAGGTACTCCTCATGATTTCTCCCGAATGAAACAGTTCTAGTCCTGTAGAAGCCATTTATATATATATATATATATATATATATATATATATATATACACACACACACGTTTAACATGCATAAACAAGGTTTTCGTCTTGTGTATATTTACATACATGTGCATGATATCTAAGTCTCGTAGTTGGTGTGTGTATATATAGATATATACCTAGATAATATATATATATATATATATATATATAGTTTTATTAGACTATATATATGTGTGTCTATATTGTATCTGTACTTTTGACCGTTGGTCAGTCAATGGTAAACATTGAGGACCAAATAAATTAGATTAACCGATATAAAAGACAGAAGCTATAACCAACCAAACAGTGAGTGTTCTGTTATTAATTCTGGCAATATTATTACAACAATATCACCCTCCCCATATATATATATATATACTCTTTTGACTGAAACAGTTCTAGTCCCGTAGAAGCCATCTCTATACTAAACTTGATGTTTATACTCTACTAATGTATTGAGTACTTAACTTACTGTGGTTACCTCCGATTGAGCCCAGGACTCACACACATACAGACGTGTGTGTGTATATATATATATATATATATATATATACACACACGTCTGTATGTGTTGTTATATATTTGTCCAGTGATATAACCTGAGTAATATCCAATTATCTCACCTGTAGACATCGATCACCTGGAATAGATGAAACAAACCATCGAAGTTGTTATAGGAGGTTGTAGGTTTGTTTTGACATCTGTTGGAACAACACATGGCTCGGGTGTAACACATCTGTCTACATATACACACATGGCTCGGGTGTAACACATCTGTCTACATATACACACATGGCTCGGGTGTAACACATCTGTCTAGATATACACACATGGCTCGGGTGTAACACATCTGTCTAGATATACACACATGGCTCGGGTGTAACACATCTGTCTACATATACACACATGGCTCGGGTGTAACACATCTGTCTAGATATACACACATGGCTCGGGTGTAACACATCTGTCTACATATACACACATGGCTCGGGTGTAACACATCTGTCTACATATACACACATGGCTCGGGTGTAACACATCTGTCTAGATATACACACATGGCTCGGGTGTAACACATCTGTCTACATATACACACATGGCTCGGGTGTAACACATCTGTCTACATATACACACATGGCTCGGGTGTAACACATCTGTCTAGATATACACACATGGCTCGGGTGTAACACATCTGTCTACATATACACACATGGCTCGGGTGTAACACATCTGTCTACATATACACACATGGCTCGGGTGTAACACATCTGTCTAGATATACACACATGGCTCGGGTGTAACACATCTGTCTACATATACACACATGGCTCGGGTGTAACACATCTGTCTACATATACACACATGGCTCGGGTGTAACACATCTGTCTAGATATACACACATGGCTCGGGTGTAACACATCTGTCTAGATATACACACATGGCTCGGGTGTAACACACGTGTCTACATATACACGCATGTGTCTATATATATACATACATACATACACCTGTCTACATATACACACATGGCTCGGGTGTAACACGGTGTCTACATACAGACATACACATGTCTACATATATACACACATCTGTCTACATACACACATCTGTCTACATACACACACATCTGTCTACATGCACACACGTGTCTACATACACACACATGGCACTCTACATACACATACATCTGTCTACATACACACACATGGCAGTCTACATACACATACATCTGTCTACATACACACACATGGCAGTCTACATGCACACACGTGTCTACATACACATACACACACACATGGCAGCCTACATACACATACATCTGTCTACATACACACACTTTCATATATACCTGTGTACACACACACACACACATATATAGCTGTCGAAACGGCCGGAGCTCAGCCGTCGGGGTCCTCAATCTTTTCATATATATATATATAACATATCTAACAACTCTGACGACCGATCTAGTCGTATATTAATACTGCCCAGGGTCCTGAAACCTTTAGTAATGGATTAGTTATATATTGTGTTATATATGAAAAGATTCAGGAGCCCGACGGCTGAGCTCCAGCCGTTTCATATTACCCACTCTACTACCCCAAGTATCGAGTACTCTGGTGGGTTATTGTCTACCTGGTTTTTACCACACCCTATCTGATATATATATATATATATATATATATATATATATATACGCATATATATATATACATATATATATGTATATATACACACGTTATTGTGTAATCTTCCGGGTATGTACACACGTTACACACACATCGATGTAATTTTCACTTGTCCACCCGTTGTTTTTACCACCCTTTCATCTCATCATCACCATCATCGCCGTCATCTCATTAACATCACCTCATCACACATCGTTTCTTTTGTTGTCATCATCGTCATATCATCAGACATCGTTTCTTTCATTGTTGTCATTACCGCCATCATCATCATCATCTCACCGTCGTCATCTCATGATCACCCTTTCATCATCATCATCGTCATATCATCACTATATCCTCTCATCAGACATCGTTTCTTTCATTGTTGTCATTACCGCCATCATCATCATCATCATCCTTTCATCTCATCATCTCACCGTCGTCATCTCATGATCACCCTTTCATCACCATCATCGTCATATCATCATCACTATATCCTCTCATCGTCACCCTCAGACATAGTTTCTGTCATTGTTGTCATTACCGCCATCACAACAACCACATCCCCACCAATCCATTTATCTCCCTACATGTGCGTGATTTCTCTTCTTTTTTTTTCTTTTTTTCTTTTTGTTTCCTTATCATCTCTCCCATCCTCTTCACTCATCATCTCTCTCATCCACATCACATCTCTCTCATCCACATCACATCTCTCCCATCCTCATCACATCTCTCTCATCCACATCACATCTCTCTCATCCACATCACATCTCTCTCATCCACATCACATCTCTCTCATCCACATCACATCTCTCCCATCCTCTTCACATCTCTCTCATCCTCTTCACTTATCATCTCTCCCATCCTCATCACATCTCTCTCATCCTCTTCACTTATCATCTCTCCCATCCTCATCACATCTCTCCCATCCTCATCACATCTCTCTCATCCTCTTCACTTATCATCTCTCCCATCCTCATCACATCTCTCCCATCCTCATCACATCTCTCTCATCCTCTTCACTTATCATCTCTCTCATCCACATCACATCTCTCTCATCCTCTTCACTTATCATCTCTCCCATCCTCATCACATCTCTCTCATCCTCATCACATCTCTCTCATCCTCTTCACTTATCATCTCTCCCATCCTCATCACATCTCTCTCATCCACATCACATCTCTCTCATCCACATCACATCTCTCCCATCCTCATCACATCTCTCCCATCCTCATCACATCTCTCCCATCCTCATCACATCTCTCTCATCCTCTTCACTTATCATCTCTCTCATCCTCATCACATCTCTCTCATCCTCTTCACTTATCATCTCTCCCATCCTCATCACATCTCTCCCATCCTCATCACATCTCTCTCATCCTCTTCACTTATCATCTCTCCCATCCTCATCACATCTCTCCCATCCTCATCACATCTCTCTCATCCTCTTCACTTATCATCTCTCCCATCCTCATCACATCTCTCTCATCCGACTCAGTTCTCCTGTCAAAGTCTCTAAATTACTTTTTTTTTAATCTCTCTCTCTCTCTCTCTCTCTCTCCCCCTTCCCTTTCTTATGATGTAACCAAGAAAAATACAACTTTAGTTGAATACATACATATATATATTATATTATGGAGTGCTGTTGGCTTTTCGCTGCAGTGTTTTCTATACCTTTCATTTATATATGTATGTATATATATATGTGTGTGTATATATATATATGTGTGTGTGTGTGTATATATTTAAATATTTTCCTTCTAAAGATATTACTTCATCCATTTTCCTGTCATATTTTGTTTTATGTCGTCTCTCGCCAGTAGCTGACTCCGAAGTTGTCAGCTTTTCAAATAACTTTAAACTTTTTATTTAAATAACCACCTTTACAAATACCTTTGTATTTTATCATTATTATTTATTTTATTTTATCTTGGATTGGCAGTAGAATCGGTAGAGTGTCCGGACACCATTGCTTGGCAGCATAGTGTTATGGCTCTTTACGTTCTGAGTTCAAATCCCGCCGAGGTTAGCTTTGCCTTTCGTTCTTACGAGGGGGGGGGGGTTGATAGGTTGATAAGATAAAGTACCAGTAATGTACTGAGGTCGATTTAATAGACTTTCTCCTTCCCCCAAATTATCCTTCTGCCTAAATTAGAAACAATTATATGTTTTTATAGGCCCTTGTGTCCAATAAAGAGATTCTTCTTATTTTTAGTGAGGTCTGTTGTAATCATCTTGCTCAACGAGGATGACCACTAAGTCCTGTTATAAATTGTTGTATGTTTGTAGTTATCATCATCATCATCGTTTAGCATCCAATTTCCACGCTAGCATGGGTCATACAGGTTGTCCCATTTGAGGTAAGTTGGGTCTGGTGACCGTGTCTTGCTCATACAGAACTGTTTCTGGCTTGGTTTCTATTGTTGGATGCCCTTCCCAATGCCAACCACATTTACAGTGTGTGTTGGGTGCTTTTTGTCGTGACTCCTACACAACCACTTTACAGTGTGTGTTGGGTGCTTTTTGTCGTGACTCCTACACAACCACTTTACAGTGTGGACTGGGTACTTATTGTCGTGACTCCTACATGACCACTTTACAGTGTGTGTTGGGTGCTTTTTGTCGTGACTCCTACACAACCACTTTACAGTGTGTGTTGGGTGCTTTTTGTCGTGACTCCTACATGACCACTTTACAGTGTGGACTGGGTACTTATTGTCGTGACTCCTACATGACCACTTTACAGTGTGTGTTGGGTGCTTTTTGTCGTGACTCCTACACAACCACTTTACAGCGTGGACTGGGTACTTATTGTCGTGACTCCTACATGACCACTTTACAGTGTGGACTGGGTACTTATTGTCGTGACTCCTACATGACCACTTTACAGTGTGGACTGGATAGTTATTGTCGTGACTCCTACATGACCACTTTACAGTGTGGACTGGGTACTTATTGTCGTGACTCCTACATGACCACTTTACAGTGTGTGTTGGGTGCTTTTTGTCGTGACTCCTACACAACCACTTTACAGTGTGTGTTGGGTGCTTTTTGTCGTGACTCCTACATGACCACTTTACAGTGTGGACTGGGTACTTATTGTCGTGACTCCTACATGACCACTTTACAGTGTGTGTTGGGTGCTTTTTGTCGTGACTCCTACACAACCACTTTACAGCGTGGACTGGGTACTTATTGTCGTGACTCCTACATGACCACTTTACAGTGTGGACTGGGTACTTATTGTCGTGACTCCTACATGACCACTTTACAGTGTGGACTGGGTACTTATTGTCGTGACTCCTACATGACCACTTTACAGTGTGGACTGGGTACTTATTGTCGTGACTCCTACATGACCACTTTACAGTGTGTGTTGGGTGCTTTTTGTCGTGACTCCTACACAACCACTTTACAGCGTGGACTGGGTACTTATTGTCGTGACTCCTACATGACCACTTTACAGTGTGGACTGGGTACTTATTGTCGTGACTCCTACACAACCACTTTACAGCGTGGACTGGGTACTTATTGTCGTGACTCCTACATGACCACTTTACAGTGTGGACTGGGTACTTATTGTCGTGACTCCTACATGACCACTTTACAGTGTGGACTGGGTACTTATTGTCGTGACTCCTACATGACCACTTTACAGTGTGGACTGGGTACTTATTGTCGTGACTCCTACATGACCACTTTACAGTGTGGACTGGGTACTTATTGTCGTGACTCCTACATGACCACTTTACAGCGTGGACTGGGTACTTATTGTCGTGACTCCTACATGACCACTTTACAGTGTGGACTGGGTACTTATTGTCGTGACTCCTACATGACCACTTTACAGTGTGGACTGGGTACTTATTGTCGTGACTCCTACATGACCACTTTACAGTGTGGACTGGGTACTTATTGTCGTGACTCCTACATGACCACTTTACAGTGTGGACTGGGTACTTATTGTCGTGACTCCTACATGACCACTTTACAGCGTGGACTGGGTACTTATTGTCGTGACTCCTACATGACCACTTTACAGCGTGGACTGGGTACTTATTGTCGTGACTCCTACATGACCACTTTACAGTGTGGACTGGATAGTTGCCTATGTAGATTTGCCTACCAACAATCTCTGCCGAATTCATAGAAATATTCAAGATTCTTCAGCAAATGGTTTTCCTAGTGCTTGCTGCGCTCTTGCATCCAACATTCACTGGAGGGAATCGGCTACTGCACACTCGTGGACGTGTTGTTTGTGGTAGTAGCTGTGATCCCTGCACACGTGATGGTGGTTTTAGTTTCTAAATTTGGGCACAAGGCCAGCAATTTGAAGGAAGGAAAAGGAGGAAAAGTCAATTAAATCAGCCCCCAGTGTCTTACTGGTACTTTATTAATCGACCCCTCTCCCTGTATGGATGAAAGCTAAAGCTAATCACCAGACAATTGTGGCTCTTTACCATAAACATCCTCACAAATTCCAATACCTCCAAATATTTTTCTATATAACAGCCAAACTTTTACAACTTTCATAGCAATAATAGTAATTATTTTTTTATAAAAAAATTTTGATATATTTTTGTTTGATAATTTTTTTTATATAGTTTTAAACATGTTGGATTTATATAAACGCTTTTTTTTTAACCTTCTCTATTTAAAATAGATTTTTCCAAAGAAGCACACGACACATCTAACTACATTTAATCACACAATTTTGACATTTATAAAGAGTATTTCAAACTTCTATTGGTTGCTCGTGGATGCGTGTGTGAGTGTGTGTATTCTCATCCCATAATATAAAGACTTGGAAGAACTTGGACAAAAAAGTTCTCTTAAATTTTGAAGATCTCCTCCAAGACATATATAATAAACAGATAAACATCATGAGTGCTGTTGACTTGAAAACGGCTGTGAAAGCACATTTTGATTTGAAAGATTTTAAATGCAGACCTTCCGAAACATCTGTGTTGACAAGCTCAACAGTGAAGTCACCCGTGGCAAATTTAAGGCCGATGGGAGATTTAGAAAACAGCCGTGAATGTCAGAATTTTGATATGGAGAACGAGCCAGCAAAACAAGGCAAAGGAGACGGTGTAAAGTTCTCTTATCCGATCCATCGGAAGCGGCATCGCTTCTTGAACAGGTCCGGAACGACAGACAACTATCATAATAAGAAGCGGCGGAAAGGTGAGAAGATAATACTGCCGACCAAGTTTCTGTTGGGTGGAAACATCAACGATCCTTTAAATCTGAACAGTTTGTGTGACGAGGAAGTTAACAGAGCTTTAAACGAACGGACACCTCATTCATCTCCTGTGCCAACACCTGCTCATCGGCGTGATGTCGCGGTTGTCATGCCTAGAAACAAGTTTGATCCGCTCAACCTGAACGAACCCGATATGGAAAACGAACCATTAACTCCAGCGAAAATGAACGCGAAAAGGAAAAAGAGACACAAAGGTCGTAAAAAAAATGACAGCGGCCATGTCGCTGGTGACTCAGTAACAACTCCTACTACACCAATATGTCTTTCTAAGGAGTCGGAGAAGAAGAAGATACTTGCTGAAGCCCTCAAGATTGAAATAGATGATGAAAGTGTACCTGTGGTGACAAGTACTGTCATTGTCTCCAGGCATAATAGATCCGCTGTGGCCCCTTTGACGTTGTCTGTCTCTACGCCTGTCTTGTCTTCATTGTCATCTGCCGGGTCCCTGACCAACACCGAAACAAGCGAGAACCACAAGGGGAAGTCCGAAGATAAGATAGTCTCGCCAGTGATACCCCAGCTTTCACCGAAAAACCGTAGACGTCGTTTGGCCAGTTTCTCAGAGAACCGAACGGCAGACCCGAATTTGCCAGCTTCCAAAAATTTAAATCGAGCTGAAAGCTGCCCCAGTGATGTTGGAAAACCTGCCGCCACTCGTAAGAATCGAAGGCGACAGAGCCATCGTGGAGGGAAAGGAGGAAACAGTGCCAATTCGAAATCATCTCGATTCATTTACGGCAATTATAACCGTTACTATGGTTACCGCAATGCTGACGAGACCGACCACCGTACCAACTGCTTCAAACAAGAGTGGTTTGAGGGCAAGAAAATATTGGATATCGGATGTAATGTTGGACACCTCACTTTATTTGTGGCCCGTGAGTTCAAACCCCAGATGATCATCGGACTTGACATTGACAGTAAACTGATTTCTGCTGCTCGGAACAACATCCGGCATTATATGAGTAAGAATGACCAGAGTAAATTCCCGGCATCTTGTAAACTGAGCTACGGACCTTTGGCGGCCCCTATTCACCAAGAATCACAGCAGAGAATCTTCCCACACAATGTCAGCTTCAGACAGGTAAGGACCTTTTCATTTTATTTTCTGTGTGATTGAAAAGTATCGTATTTCCCAGCATGGAAGACGCTACTTTCCCCCCTAAGATAAGTCCCAAAAATCTGCCGTGTGTCCTGGAGGCAGAAGGTTGTTTGTTATTTTTTTCTTCAAATTTTTGGTTGTCAAAATTAGGGTGGGTCCTCGAGGACGGGAAATAGGGTAATTAAAAGAGTTTCAAAAATAAAACTATTGGAGCTTCAAGTAGATTGAAAGAAATTCTTAGAAAATATTGAAATCTTAAACACAGAAAATGCCTGGAATGGGTTCCAGCTGTAGAAAGCTTGCCAAAAGACAATAGCCTCCTTAGTGCTGGTGTCATGATAAAATGTACTTGGTAGTGGGAAGGGGAGACATGTGAGATGCAGGAGTCTGGCCCATTTGTGAGGTCAGTTGCTTCACTTGAGTTCTGATTTAGTACATGATGACCCGTCCAACCCATGCTAGCAGAGAAAATGGACGTTAACCCTTTAGCATTTACATTACTCTATATATCATCATTATCGTTTAACACCCATCTTCCACACTAGCATGGGTTAGACGGTTTTGTTCCACTTGATGCGGGATTGGTCGGGAGACTGTGTCTTGCTCATACAGAACTGTCCCTGGCTGGTGAAAATCATTCATTTCATCATTTCATTTTACGTCCGCTTTTCCCTGCTTGCAAGGGTGGGACGGGAACTGATTCTGGCTTGATTTCTACAGCTGGATGCCCTTCTTAACACCAACCTCATTTACAGTGAGTGCTGGGTGCTTTTTTGGCGTGGCGCCTACACGTCCACTTTGCAGTGGAATAATAGGGAACCCAGTCCCTATCATCTCATTTCTACAGCTGAGTAAACTGGAGCAATGTGAAATAAAGTGTCTTGCTCAAGGAAACAACACATCACTCGGTCTGAGAATTGAACTCACAACCTTTCGATTGCAAGGCCAATGCTCTAACCACTAAGCCATGTGCCTCCATAGCCATGTGCCTCCATACAATATACTATTGTATTTTCATGGTAAAGGCTTTACCTCATATTATTGAATCTGAGATTTTGATATTTATTTTGAGAACAATACCTTAATGTCAGTATGAGCAGCTAGTTATGGCTGGTTTGAACTGAAAGAGGTGAGAGAATTCTGGCCGGTTTAAATGCTAAAGGGTTAATTGATGATGATGATATATATATAGAGAGATGTTTATGAATCATCTATGGAGAAAGCCAAGGTCTTGTCATTTCATCTTGTGTATTCTGCTTAAAAATATTCAAAATTAAATTGGGTTAATAACAAGAAGAAAAAAAATTGTCTTCGAACACAAGAAAATCATCACAGGTGTTGTTAATCTTGTTATGTAATGAGCTAAATGAATTGAGTAATTAGTCAACTATTATGTCAGTTATATGATGACTTGAATGTAATTAGTTAATTAAGGCTTTTGTTAATTGAATTTCCTAAATTATAACTTTTGTGACATAAAAAAAATAAAATATATATTTTCTCTATTTTATGCAAATTAGACAAAAATCTTGAAAAATTTATAACTTTTGTGACATAATAAAAAAAAAACCCAGTAGGCTATGTAGCCGGTAAACTCTAAAGGGACGCAATACACATTGCTATAGCGTTTCACCAGCCCCTTCTGTTGTCTGTATCTGTTTATGTATTTACCTGTAGATGTCTGTATGTCACTCAATAGATGTCTGTATGTAACACAGTAGATGTGTGTGTATGTAACACAGTAGATGTGTGTGTATGTAACACAGTAGATGTGTGTGTATGTAACACAGTAGATGTGTGTGTATGTAACACAGTAGATGTGTGTGTATGTAACTCAGTAGATGTGTCTGTATGTAACACAGTAGATGTGTGTGTATGTAACTCAGTAGATGTGTGTGTATGTAACTCAGATGTGTGTGTATGTAACACAGTAGATGTGTCTGTATGTAACACAGTAGATGTGTCTGTATGTAACACAGTAGATGTGTCTGTATGTAACTCAGTAGATGTGTCTGTATGTAACTCAGTAGATGTGTCTGTATGTAACACAGTAGATGTGTGTGTATGTAACACAGTAGATGTGTGTGTATGTAACACAGTAGATGTGTCTGTATGTAACACAGTAGATGTGTCTGTATGTAACACAGATGGGTGTGTATGTAACACAGTAGATGTGTGTGTATGTAACACAGTAGATGTGTGTGTATGTAACACAGTAGATGTGTCTGTATGTAACACAGTAGATGTGTCTGTATGTAACACAGTAGATGTGTCTGTATGTAACAGTAGATGTGTGTGTATGAAACTAAAGTGTAACGTGCGTTAGCAATGGACAACTAAATGATTTTAACTTGTATTTTTAACAATTGATGGTGTAGAAGATTTCAAATTGTTTCAACTCAGTAAAAGGCCACGACTCAAAGTGTCTGACACTCTTGTATGTATGTGTCTATCATTATCGTTTAACATCCATTTTCCATGCTAGCATGGGTAGGACAGGTTGTCCCTTTGGGAGAGAATCAGGTCCGAGGACCATAATTCGCTCACCCTGGAGCTGATTTTGGCTTGGTTTCTACAGCTGGAGGGCTTTCCTAACGCCAACCCCATTTACAGTGTGGACTGGAAGCTTTTTGTCGTGTCACCTCCGTTTGTATGTATGTATATGTGTGTGTATATATATATATATGTGTGTATATGTATATATATATATATATGTATATATATGTGTGTGTATATGATAAGTGAAACTATTATGGCTGGCTTGAAATGTAAAGTGCCTCTAGGTATGTAGGTTAGGTGTCACAAGGAGGAGGAGTGACCGCTCTCCCCCTGTGCCAGTGACAGCTGGTGTGTTCTGGTGTTTCAATATCAGGTTTATTCTGTGAAAGATAAGTGTTAAGCTGGTTAGTTCTGCAGCCAACCTGGCATAGATAACACACCCAGCTCTGGTATGTCTTCAGCTCTAATATGTTTTATGTAGAATAATCCTCTATTATTCTATAAGCATAACAATAGAAATATTGTGTGTGTATATATATATATATATATATATATATATATATATATATATATATATATATATATATATATATATACAATATTATATATAGAGTTATGGCGGTGGATTGGTAGAATCGGTAGAGAGTCGGACACCATGCTTTCCAGCATAGTTACGTCCCTTTACGGTCTGAGTTCAAATCCCGC
>OZ024761.1:20806696-20826696 GCA_964016885.1 Eledone cirrhosa
TATATATATATATATATATATATATATATATATATATATATCCATATATATATATCTATATATATATGTATATATATTTATTAAAATAACAGATTATTATTATTATTACTATAAATATATATATATATATATATATATATTGATTAACAATTGTTTCCCTCTCGAGGGACTCATCGGAATCAATCATTTTATAAATAAATACCTCAACAAGTTCATCTTTTCTAACGCACAAAATATCCGTAGAATTTTGTTTACATTTTATATGAGTATATATATATATTGAGATAGGACCAGATAAAACTGGTTAGACCATTACTCAACAGAGTACTCAATACTTGGGGTGGTAGAGTATGGTTATATTATAAAGAGTTGGGTCTCTATCATTAAAACCCCCCCAAGAAACCTCTTATGAGACACAACCTTGCAGGAGGCCAGCTAAACCTGTGTAGATGGGAGCTGTAAATTCATTGCTTTTTTTTTTTTGTTTATTTTCCAATTCCTGCCCTAGTCAGGGGTTGTTTCAGATGGTTTATTATCAATAATATTGTTTTTTTTTTTCATTTCTTTTTTTAGGGTTCCAACGGCCAATATTTCTATTCTACAAGGACCCTGTTTCCACATCTCCCCATTTCCCCCACTACGGTGAAGCTTTTGACCACGAGATGCCCAACACCAGAGTGAGTTCATCTGCTGCTACAGCTAGCCAGGGATTGGGATTGTACGACACTGCCGGGACCTCCGGCACACCAGCGCCCTCTGGAGGAGGACCCTCTAACGAGTGTGAAAACAAAAGTCCCGCTCTGAGTCGGACTGCTACAGACTTTATTAGCTCCCTACTCCTAGCCACCACCGCCACCACCACACATTCTACCAGGGTTCAAAGACATGGGGCTGATAATACCTCCCAAAATCTGCTTACGTCATCTACTCTACTGCCAGCACCAAAGTCATCATCATCATCATCAGCATCTCCTTCCTCTTCTAATACTACTACTACTACTACTACTACTACTACTACTACATCATCATCATCATTGTCATCATCAGCAACAGCAACATCACCACTACTACCACCACCATCATCAGCATTGTCATCATCATCATCACTACCAACACCACCACCACCACCACCATCATCATCATTGTCTACTACTACATCAGTTTCTTCAGTGTTGATACCATCCACCACCACCACCGCCATCACCACCACCACCGCCACTACTACTACTACTACTACTAACAACAGCAGCAACCACATCAGCAACAATGTCTCTCCCTCAAATTCTATGGAAATCTGAAACCCCCCCCTCCAAAAAGGGGGTCAAGACCCCCCTCCCTCCCCCCATTAAATTCTCAGATCAATGAACATGAAATTTTTCAGATATATTATAACTTCTCTCTCTCTCCCTCTCTTCCCTCTCTCTCTCTCCCTTTCTATTTCTTCCCCCTTATTCTCTTACTGTCTCTCTCTCTCCCGCTTTCTCTCTTTCCCCCTCTCTTTCTCTTTCTCCGACTTTAATTTTATTTTTGAAATGTTACAAATTTTAGTTATATTTTTTTTTAAATTTCTCTTTTCCCCCTCCCTTTCCCTCTCTCTCTCTTTCTTCCCCTCTCCCTTCCCTCTCTTACTCTCTCCCTTCCCTCTCTTCCTCTCTCTTCCCTCTTACTCACTCTTTGATATTTTCTTTAATTTTATTTTTGAAATGTTACAAATTTTAATCTATATTTTTTTTTCTTGATCTGTTTGAGATTTTATTGTTGTTCCAGTTAGCAATGGCTTCCCTACCTCTCTCTCCTCTCTCTCTACCCCCCTCTCTCTACCACCTCCCTCCCCCCAGTCATCTGGCTATCTATCTATCTTCCATACTTTACCTCTTTACCTCTCTCTCTCTCCAAATTAGGATTACAGCAAGCTGGGTTTAAAAGTGATAAAGGCTGCAGTGTTATGTCCCCGGAGCAAATAACTGGCTTACATAGGGTCTCCCCCACCCCACCCCAGCTTACATAGGGTTTCCTCCACCCCAGCTTACATAGGGTCTCCCCCACCCCATCTTACACAGGGTCTCCCCACCCCAGCTTACACAGGGTCTCCCCCACCCCAGCTTACACAGGGTCTCCCTCACCCCACCTAGCTTACATAGGGTCTCCCCCACCCCACCTAGCTTACACAGGGTCTCCCCCACCCCACCTAGCTTACATAGTCGGTAAAGTACCAGTAATGCACTGGAGTTGATTTATTCAACTGCCCCCTCCCCCCTCCTCACCCAAATTATTGGCCTTGTGTCTAAATCCTCCCCACCCAGTCACCCTACCCTTAGAGCCAACTCTGTGACCCCACAATTTCCTGTTGTAGCCCAGTTTTGCTTCAGGTCACCACTTGCTACCTTTGAGAAGGATATGAGCCTCCCCATCATGTCATTTGTCCTTCATTCTAAACCTGAGGCCTTGTGCACTTGTAACACACCATCCTTGTTGTTGTTATGGCAGTACATATAATAAAATTGGAATGATGCAAACATTGTTGTTGTTGTTGTTGTTGTTGTGTCTGTAAAGTTATATTGATACCGCAGAACACCGAGTCCACTCTGTAAAGTGGTTGGTGTTAGGAAGGACATCCAGCCGTAGAAAACCTGTCGGAAACAGTTCTGTACGAGGGAGACACGGTCTCCTGGCCAATCTTGCCTCAAGTGGGACAAACCCGTCTAACCCATGCTAGCGTGGAAGGTGGACGGTAAACAACGATGATGATGATGATGATGATGATGCTGTGTATATAAGAATGAGTTAAATGGGAGGGAGAGAGAAGTTATGGTGGTAGGAGGGAGAGGGAGAAAAGATATGATGGTAGGAGGGAGAGGGAGAGAAGATATGATGGTAGGAGGGAGAGAGAAGATATGGTGGTAGGAGGGAGAGGGAGAGAAGATATGATGGTAGGAGGGAGAGAGAAGATATGGTGGTAGGAGGGAGAGGGAGAGAAGATATGATGGTAGGAGGGAGAGGGAGAGAGAGAAGATATGGTGGTAGGAGGGAGAGGGAAGATATGGTGGTAGGAGGGAGAGGGAGAGAAGATATGGTGGTAGGAGGGAGAGGGAGAGAGAGAAGATAATGGTGGTGGGAGGGAGAGAGGTAGCTAGATGTCGGTGGTGGGGGTGGTAGACAAAAGTAGGTGTAATGGGGGGGGGGGGGGTAATGTGGAGGATCGGCTGAGAAGTTCATAGGCTGACCAAGATACTCTCATGGAATGACCAAATGAGGTTTATTTTTCAACATAGTCCCTGGAAAGAAACAATGTAGTTATTATTTCACAGCTCTAGCATCACTCCTTCATAATCCGATTATGAATTTTTCAGCCGACCCTCATACATACATATGTATGTATGTGTATGTATATATATATGTATACATATATATATGTATGTATATGTATATATGTATGTATATGAATATATATATATATATATGTATACATATATATATATACATATGTATACATATATATATATATGTATGTATATGTATATATATATATACTATATATATGTATACATATATATATATATATATGTATACATATATATATATGTATGTATATGTATATATGTATACATATATATATATGTATGTATATGTATATATGTATACATATATATATATATGTATGTATATGTATATATGTATATATATATATTTAAGTAACAGCCGTACTAAAAGTGGGAAATGAAATTTCGTTTCATTTTTTCCGTTTATATATATATATGTATATATATATATATGTATATACCCCAGAAGATGGAGGGTTATATAAACCCAAATGTAAATATATTAGGCAACCTAACCTCTACAACCACCACCAACACAACCAACACTACCACCACCACCACCATCATCACCACCACCACCACCAACACTACCACCACCACCCACACTACCATCACCACCACCCACACTACCATCACCACCACCATCCTACTTGCCACAGGCGGGTGTGTATTCTATGGTACCACGTCATCATTTCAGATCGGTCTGACTGACTATTAAGGAGTGATGCTAGGGCTGTGAAATCTCTCATGCGAAATCATCAGGAAACCTTAGTCCCGTGGAAGCCATTTATTTCTATATTAACTATTGCAAACACTCTACTAATGTATTGAGTACTTTACTTACTGTGGCTACCCCCGATTGAACCCGGGACTCACACACACATATATATATATATACTCAACATTCATTGCCAAAGTAAATCAACAATAGTTTGTAATTTAGTACCAGTTACGTATTGGGGGCGATATAGTTAAACTTACTAAAACCACGACACACGAACTCGTGTCATTAAGAAGATGGGGAGAAAATCTTTACAATTTCACCCGTCTCGTCTTCGAGAGGAAATTCATGTTTTTCCTGTGGAATTTGCCGAGTTTTGAACGATTCTGACCTTCAAAACCGCCGGAATTCATTCACTTTTTAGTTAACAATAGAAAAACCCCATAAATTCCATCTCCGAAGCGAGGTGGGTGTAATATTTACCTCCCGAGAACTCCGAGGGTGTCATAGCCCCCCCCCCCCCCCCCAAAAAAAAATGAGGAAAAACACGACTTTTACCTCCAAGGCGAGAGGGATGTAATTGTAAAATAAATAAATACAAGGTACCCCCAACTCGAAGTTAATAAAAAAAATAATAATTTTCGACAGTTTTAAAAAACTGCATTAAAAACAATTTTCACCAACGCCGTGTAATTGTAAAACTTTATTTAAAATCGTTTAAAGACAAACAAATATTTTAATATTTCAACTGTTTTTAATTGTGTGCAATAATTACTTTTTGTTTTTTTCCTGTATGTTTGACTAATTAAATTCTTTATTATTTTTAATGTAATTTTATCCTAGAAATTATATTTTTTTCAAACTTTATTTATTGTCGATATAACAGCTACAGAGATCGAAGGGTATTTAAGATGTTTAAAATAAAAACGAACTCAATACATGTGTAAAAAGTGACGTCCGAACGAGTATCTCCTCCACTACCAACTAACTTACTCCGCTTCTGGGTCCCGGCAGGGATGGAGAATATATTACCCACGGGGGACGGCACAGGATATATATTTGGGGAAACATACAGAAATAGAAAGTATTGGAAAGGACTATAAATGCCAAAAAATGAGGGAAAAAGCAAGGATTTATTAGACAAAGGAAGAAAAGGCGGGGAAGAGGAGAGAGAGATAGACTTTACACCTAAAAATAAATATATTTAAGTATTTTAAAATAAAAATTGTCAGTAAAAAACTATTAAGCTAAACACTAAAAAATAATAATAATGGTTTCTTATATAGGCACAAGGCCAGCAATTTTGTGAGAGGAGGGAAAGTCAGTGTATTACTGGTACTTTATTTTATCGACTTCGTAAGAATGAAAGGCAAAGTTTCATCTCGGCGAAATTTAAAAAAATAATGATAACAATAAAATAGAGCCCAGAATGAAAAGAAAAAAAATTGCTAAAAAGTAACATTTAGCAGAGCGTAGTTTCGATCTACGGACCTCTGGGTTATGGGCCCAGCACGCTTCCACTGCGCCACTCTGCTATGTTGAAGAAGTTCTGATGATATTAACTATATATAGTCAGTAGAGATTGTTTAGCTTCTGCCTGCTTGATTGTAGTAGTAGTAATGGTGGGCGTCACTTCAGACTGACTGAAACAGCCGTGAGATTACATCGTAATATATGCTTTATAGGATGGAAAGTTCAGCTTGCTCTCATATATATACATATAAAAGTATGACCCCGACGGCAGAGCTCAACCCGTTTCGACGGCTATTTATGGACAGTCCAGAAATAGCCGTCGAAACGGCTTCAGCTCTGCCGTCGGGGGTCATACTTTTTCCTATTACCCACTCTACTACCCTAAGTATTGAGTACTCTGTGCGTTATGGTCCATCTGTTTCCTTACCACAATTCTTTCGTTATATATATATATGAGAAAAGAATCAGGACCCCGACGGTTGAGCTCCGACCAAGAATATATACTTATAAAAGAATCGCGAGCAATTTATGTTATCTAAGCATTTGTAATGTTATTTATGTATATATTTAAAACATATTTGCTATGTTATTCTACTGTAAATTTATTTATATGCATTGTAAAGTTTACATATTTCGACAGCTAGATCTGAATTCACATCTAGCTGTCGAAATGGGCGGAGCTCAGCCGTCGGGGTCCTGACTCTTTTCCTATTACCCACTCTACTACTCTAAGTATTGAGTACTCTGGTATGTTATGGTCTACCTGGTTCCTTACCACACTTTCTTTGTTATATATATATATATATATATATATATGTGTGTGTGTTAAGTATTTCCGTAGAAAAGGTAAAGGAAAGAAGAGTGCTCTATGTATAGTACAGAGCTACACATACACACTCTCTCTCTATATCAATTAGCAGCAATGTCTCCCCCTCTCTATATTTACTACACGGAATTCTCTTCTAATCCCCCTCTCTATATTAATAAACATCAATCTCCCCCCCCCCCCCCCTCTCTATCTAATATACAACACACTCTCCCCAACCTTCCTCTCTATATCAATTACCACCAAACTCCCCCCCTCTCTATATCTATCTCTCCCATCTGTCTCTACATGACATGTACATAAATTGTAGCGCAGATACAAATAGATTAGTTTGGGGGAGGGGGGGCATGCCCCTTCTTGATTGTCGTCCGCCTTCGCAGTTCCACCGCCCCTGTGTAGGCTGTATAAAACGAAATGACATAGGCGACGGTATAGTCTTATATATATATATATATATAACAGGTGGAATGTCACTGCTGGTACGTCTATGATTAAGAACTATGCATGATTACAAGAGACCTAGGGTTAAACAACGACCATGCTACAATTAATAAGGGAGATAACTCTAAATCCGAAACTACAAGTCAATAAATAAATAAATATTTTTAATAAAACACAGAAAAACGTTAAAGTATGTTGGAAAACTTGCTGAAGGGTTCCGAACACTCTAAAGTTGTTTTAATAGAAGGTAATTATTTTTATTGTGACTTTTAGCCTCATCTTTAATACTCTTGGTAAAATAGAGGGACGTCATGCCTTTCGGTTTTAACTTCCACTACGAACCTCGCACCACCTCTGTAAGATGTCTTAAATATTAAATTTTTTTTAAAATAAACACCAACTTGTTAATTACGTTGGTTTTTAAATATTGTCGTCTATTTTAGGAAGAATAATTGGTAATTTTATTAGTATTTTTATTATTATTACACTAATAAAGCAATCGTTAGTATTAGACAAGTGTCCGAGGCGGCTGTAGGGGTTCCTAGAATATAGAAGTTTATTATCAGATAATAAATAAAAGATTAAATAGAAGTACACACACACACACACATATATATATATATATATATATAATCAATTAATTATTGCTAGGAACCTTATCAATATAAATATAATACACAAAAATATATAATCAAAGCGAGAAAATAAAACTCATTAATTCAACATTTGAGTGCGTTAATCGGTCGCACACCACTTTTTATTATCATCTAACAAATATATAAGATTAAATAGAAGTATATATATATATATACACGTATCGATTGTGTTGTTATTTCTGTTTACCTTTTTACATACATACTATATATATATATATATATATATATATGTGTGTGTGTGTGTATAATTAGTTAATTATTACTAGGAACCTTATAAATATAACACACAAAAATATATATAATCAAAGCGAAAAAATCCATTAAATCAACATTATGTTCGACAATCGTTAGTTTAAAGGTAGAATTTTGAAGGGGGAAATTGTTAGTGAAATTATTTATAATTCTTACAGAATAAAAATATACACACGAATAATATATACAATGTTTAATTAAATAAATATTTCGAATAAAAATATAACATCAAAACTGTTAAAATGTGTGTCAATCGTTCACACACCTGAGGGTGCCGGAGTCCTCTCCTTTAATACTCTTTTAGGCAGGTCAACACCTTCCCAGCATTTACACCCATCCTAACCTGATTAGTTCTATCGTTGCTTTGGTATGTATTGTGTGTTAGTTTCGCCTACCACAATGTTCGATTTGTCAAGCTATTTAAACGTATGTTATAACTGAGACCTATCTTATCGAGTGCTTTGCTAACTCATCACTTCATATAAGTAGGCCGAATTTACTTGCAAACCGCCAGAGATTCGATTTTACTGATTTCCAATTATATATATATATATATATATATATATATATATATATATATATATATATATATTATGTGTTTCAAACAAATATGTCCTTCAAAACTGTCGTAAATTACTCGTATTCTGTGGTCCCTCCACCCGAGAACTCCTTAAAAGTTGTCTCGGTAATGATACCCCCCACCCCCTCCGCCGAAAAAAACCAACAATAAAACAAAACAACTGGCTTTTTTGCGGGGTGGGGGATCAGTAAACTGTAAATACTCAACAGATGTTGTTTAGTCCCATTTTATCCTTTGTTGAAACCCCACGTCATTAAAGACATCGAAAATGGGATCAGGGAACTTCCAGGTTTTACGTGGGTGCCTGCCTTACCAGATACCATGGGCCACAGTATTAACTCACCATCCAGGTCTTACGTGGGTGGACCCTTTCCTGGCTACCATGGGCCTCAGTATCCACCCACCATCCAGGTTTTACCTGGGTGCTCCCTTCCCTGTTTATTAGAGGCCACAGTATCCACTCACCATCAATGTCTTACCTGGGTGCTCCCTTCCCAGTTTATTAGGGGCCACAGTATCCACCCACCATCCAGATCTTACCTGGGCACCTCCTTCCCTGTTTATTAGAGGCCACAGTATCCACTCACCATCAATGTCTTACCTGGGTGCTCCCTTCCCAGTTTATTAGGGGCCACAGTATCCACCCACCATCCAGGTCTTACCTGGGTGCTCCCTTCCCAGTTTATTAGGGGCCACAGTATCCACCCACCACCCAGGTCTTACCTGGGTGCTCCCTTCCCAGTTTATTAGGGGCCACAGTATCCACCCACCATCCAGGTCTTACCTGGGTGCTCCCTTCCCAGTTTATTAGGGGCCACAGTATCCACTCACCATCAATGTCTTACCTGGGTGCTCCCTTCCCTGTTTATTAGAGGCCACAGTATCCACCCACCATCCAGGTCTTACCTGGGTGCTCCCTTCCCTGTTTATTAGAGGCCACAGTATCCACCCACCATCCAGGTCTTACCTGGGTGCTCCCTTCCCTGTTTATTAGAGGCCACAGTATCCACCCACCACCCAGGTCTTACCTGGGTGCTCCCTTCTCTTCCAAAACAAATACAGTAACAGAAATATAAAGCTAACTTTAAAATGTTAATATTTCAGACACAGTTAAACAATCTGGTCACCCAATTACTTCCTGTTTTCTCAAACTCCTATCAACCAGGTTAGTATTTCAGTTTATTTCAATTGTTACTAATACTAGTTTATTATTTGGTGGATTGGCAGTATCGGTAGAGGGTCGGACGCCATGCTTTCCAGCATAGTTACGTCCCTTTACGATCTGAGTTCAAATCCCGCCGAGGTTGACTTTGCCTTTCATCCTTACGGGGTCGATAAAATAAAGTACCAGTAATACACTGGGATAATTGCTGGCCTTGTGCCTAAAGTAGAAACAAATATTATTACTACTAAACACCGTCTAACCCATGCTAGCGTGGAAGAACGGACGTAAAACGGTGATGATGATGATGATGATGATGACTAATACTAGTTTATTATTATTACTAATACTAACTACATCTACCCTTTACTATTCTATTTTCATGGTAAAGGCCTTTGTTTTACATAATCATCTTACATAATATCGAATCTATGAGATTTTGATATTATTTATTTTGAGAACAATACCTTAACATAAGTATGAATAGCCAGTTACAGCCAGTTTGAACAGAAAGAGGTGAGAGAATTCTGGCCGGTTATGGCTGGTTTAAATGCTAAAGGGTTAATGGTTTAATTTGTCTTTGTAATGTCTCCTTCATCTGATGCCCTTCTGGCAAATAAAATATATTATTATTATTATTAGATATGACCAAGTTCATGTGCTGCTTTTTGATCCAACTGCCGAATGTTTAAGGAATATTCCATTAGAAGAAACCAAGTCACGGTAGGTGTGTTCCCTTTCATTTGGTAAAGTATTTCTTCCCTCAGTCAGTTGAGAGTTGGTAAAATTACGAGAGGAAAACAGTTATCGCTCTAGTTTGTTGTTTATAGCTTTTAAACACTCACTGAGTTCTCTGTGAAATACACCCAGTCCACTCTGTAAAGTGGTATTGGTGGTGTCATGATAACAAACACCCAGTCCACCCTGTAAAGTGGTAGTGGTGGTGTCATGATAACAAACACCCAGTCCACCCTGTAAAGTGGTAGTGTCATGATAACAAACATCCAGTCCACCCTGTGAAGTGGTAGTGGTGGTGTCATGATAACAAACACCCAGTCCACCCTGTAAAGTGGTAGTGGTGGTGTCATGATAACAAACACCCAGTCCACCCTGTAAAGTGGTAGTGGTGGTGTCATGATAACAAACACCCAGTCCACCCTGTAAAGTGGTAGTGGTGGTGTCATGATAACAAACACCCAGTCCACCCTGTAAAGTGGTAGTGTCATGATAACAAACACCCAGTCCACCCTGTGAAGTGGTAGTGGTGGTGTCATGATAACAAACACCCAGTCCACCCTGTAAAGTGGTAGTGGTGGTGTCATGATAACAAACACCCAGTCCACCCTGTAAAGTGGTAGTGGTGGTGTCATGATAACAAACACCCAGTCCACCCTGTAAAGTGGTAGTGGTGGTGTCATGATAACAAACACCCAGTCCACCCTGTAAAGTGGTAGTGGTGGTGTCATGATAACAAACACCCAGTCCACCCTGTAAAGTGGTAGTGGTGGTGTCATGATAACAAACACCCAGTCCTCCCTGTAAAGTGGTAGTGGTGGTGTCATGATAACAAACACCCAGTCCACCCTGTAAAGTGGTAGTGGTGGTACCACAACAAAAAGCACCTCATCACCTCACACATGACCACCACCATCATCACTGCTACCACCAACACCACCTCCACTGCTACTACCACCATTGCTGCCACTCCCATCACTACAACCTATACATCTCTTCCATCACCACATCTCTTCCCCCACCATCACCACCATCACTACCACCACCCTCACCACCACCACTACCACCACCACCACCAACCACTACTACCACCAACCACCACTACTACCACCACCACCACCAACCACCACTACCCCCCCACTACCACAACTATTATAATGTTTGTATATTGAACTTATTCTAAAGAAATCCATATTTCTCTGCTGTTTCAGATGTATCTATCACAACTTATATTCCGATCCGTTAAACTGGTTGGGTCGTTCCGATGTTGCAACAATAAACACAGACTTTATTGATTATCTCCAGCAGAATATCCTCAGTTCTTCCGTACACAACATTGCTGTTGTTATTTGTTCTCTAACCAGTTTAATAATTCACAGATCTCCAGCTTATACCTGCCAGTTCTTACAGAAATTGGGGAACAAACATTCGGCACCATTTCCTGGTTAGTATATGTGTATTCAAATATATATGTATATATATATATATATATATATATATATATATGTTATTATGTGAATAATTTGTGGTTACTTGTAGCGATGCTGGTCGAAGCACTCAATACTGTTACGGGGTCCATCTCTTGTTAGGTTGTGCTCCAGCATTAAGGCGGCTGTAGTTTGCAGAGTGTACATATATAAAGTGACAATAAGAATTGTGACTTTTTGTGTATACATATATATACATATATACATACATATATATATATACATCATCATCATCGTTTAATGTCTATCTTCCACGCTTGCATGGGTTTGGACGGGAGTTTTCCCACTTGAGGCAAGATTGGTTGTCCTGCTCGTGTAGGACTGTCTGGCGGGTTTTCTACGGCTGGGTGCCCTTCCCAACACCAACCACGTTTACAGTGTGTACTGGGAGGTTTTTACCGTGTTACCTACACGGCCACATTACAGTGTGGACTGTGTGTTTTTTTTTTGTCGTGACACCTACACGACCTCATTTGTTTCGGACTGGATGTTGTGGTACCAACATAACTTCAATTTAAGGGGGTGGTGTGGATGGGGTGGGGGTAGTGGGACGGGAGTGTATTTTGTTAGAGGTGCCTACTGACTGTAGGTTTCGCTTTGTACTTAGGCAAGGCGGGTCTTCTGTATAACTGTGTAGCGCCAAAGGTCTCGGTCCAGTGACATTGTCTTGGAGAGGTGTAAGTGTGTGAGGTCGGAATTTATCAATTTATCATATATATATATATATATATATATACACACATATATATATTTATCATACATATATATATATATATATATATATACAAAAATTCACACATACATGCTTGCATAAGTACCCATAACATACTGGGGTCAATTTAATCACCCCCCCAAATTGGTGGTCCTGTGCCTAAATAAAAAAAACCACCATTATTTATGTTGTATTGTTTTATATCTTCAGATGTTTCTGTCGGACAGGTCGTATCACTGGTACACCAGGAACTACACAATGAATATACCTTGAAACAACTTCGATATGTTTCTACGAGTGTCATAAGTCTTCTAGAAGATTCTTCAGTGAACCATTCCACCAACTGTAATGTAGTTCATCGTAAGATTTCCGGAAAGATCTTCAGAACTGTTCGTAGAAACTTTAGTGATTTTATATTTGATTATTGTTTATCACTGTGTGGTATATTGTAGAGAATGTACCCCCCCTCCTCTCTCTCTCTCTCTGTATGTATATGAGCAAGGGCCTTGTTTCAGGGAGTTACCAGGGGACAAGTCCCCCTCACTTTTTCAAACGTCTATGTTTTATTTTTTGTTTATTTGATATAAGTTCTTTTTAAGTTTATTTTTTTAATATCTGAACTCCATTTGAATATCATCATCATCATCATCATCATTGTTTAACGTCCATCTTTCTCGCTAGCATGGGTTTGGACGGGAATTTTCCCACTCGAGGCAAGATTGGTTGTCCTGCTCGTATAGGACTGTCTGGCGGGTTTTCTACGGATGGATGCCCTTCCTAACACCAACCACATTTACAGTGTGGACTGGGAGCTTTTTACCGTGTTACCTACACGGCCACATTACAGCGTGGACTGTGTGTTTTTTTGTTGTGACACCTACACAACCTCATTTATTTCGGACTGGATATATATATATATATATATATATATATATAGAGAGAGAGAGAGAGACCTCATTTATTTTGGACTATATATATATATAGAGAGAGAGAGATTTGAATGAAACAGTTCTACTTCTGTAGAAGTCATTTCTATATAAACTAAAGATATATATATGTATGTATATATTTAAAACCAAGTATATCCTGATTAGAATAGGTACATCATCACCATCACCATTTAATGTCCATTTCCCACACTAACATTGGTTAGAATCATCAATGTCCATATTATGTCTCTCTCTCTCTCCTCCAGAAAGAACAATACCAATTGTTGAGTAACTTTGACCTGAAAGCTGTGAAGGAATTGCAGAAGGCCGCAAATATCCGGCCTATTGAAAGACCACAGGTCAGTATATCTCTTATCACAACATTGATGACATGTAGAGAGGAGAGACTGGTATGTATGGGTGACTGCTGGTCTTCCACTAACACACCTTGACAGATTTGGGCCTCAGAAAGGGGAACTTTCTAGGTGTAAACCCCATGGTTGTGTCTGAACGGGGTTTTTATCTTTACCCTTCATATGGCAGGCACTGTTTTACTTATTTTTGTCTTTAACCCTTTTCAAATGGAAATTCACTATCAATCTGCTTCAATTAATTTTGAAATTATTTCTCTTGTATCTTTTACTGTGGCCATGCTGGGGCACTGTCTTGTTTTTTAGAACAATCTCTGGACTGTGGCCATGCTGGGGCACTGTCTTGTTTTTTAGATTTTTCTCATCATCTAGCTGGTTTCATTGAATTTTTATCAATGTTTCCGGAATAATAAGATTGATTCTTTTTTTCTTTCTTTTGGGGTTTTCAGGTCGATCCTTCTGCTAACTTGACGTTCAAACTTAACCTGTCGGACACAGAAAAAGTTGCACGAAGCCAACAGGTGTTGCCACATATCCAAATACAGAACAGGTAAGGAGGAAGCTGGTTGGATATATCATCATTGTCGTCATCACCATCATCATTGTTCTTATCACTATCCTCACTACCATCATCATCACCGTCATGGGTTAGACAGGTCAGGTGACCACATCTTACAGCTGGATGCCCTTACTAACTCCAACCACTATACGGGGTTGACTGGGAGTATTTTATTGTGGCACCAGCACCACCACCTTAGAGTGAACTGGGTGCTTTTTGTCATGGTACCAGCACTACCACTTTACAGAGTGGACTGGGTGCTTTAATAAATCTATCAAAACCTTAAAACATATAAACTTAAGATTTTAACCCTTTATCATTTAAACTGGCCATATCTGGCCAGAATTCTCTCACCTCTTTCTGTTCAAACCAGCTGTAACTGGCCACTCATACTGATGTTAAAGTAATGTTCTCAAAATATATATCAAAATCTCATAGATTCGATATTATGTGAGATAATGACTTTACCATGAAAATATAATAGTAAATATAGAGTAATATAAATGCTAAAGGGTTAAACACAGTTCACTAGTGGGTTTTCCTGAAAAATTAAACCATTAAACCTAAAAAAATGTCTATTATATCATGAACTAAAACAAAAACCTATCTTTCATGCAGACAACAAGAACTTCAGGCCTCCACCAGAAGTGGACAAGGACAGATTTTCTACGAACCAGATGATGCAGATGATTTTGACGATGAAGATCCTGATGATGATCTTGATATCTGACCCCTGTCTGAAGATTTAGCAGAGTTTTACCCCCAACAACATGAATCAGGTCTACCATTGATGTTTCTACGATGTCAGCATTAGTTCAGATTCATCCAACTCTTCAATCAATTTATATCATGTTAAAGTAAACATCATTATATAATTTATTTATAATGTTACTTTAAGATTTAATAAAATATTCTTCTTCTTCTTTGCTTCCTTCTTATTCTTCACCCACTTATTCCTGAGAGGGCCGTGAGGGCAGAGTCCTGAAACACTCCCTCCAGCGGGTCATTAAATGGTGATGATGATGATGATAATAATATATATATATAGTAATAATAATAAATGTGAAGACTAAAATCCAAAGAGGGCTCGATAAGGATAAATATATATCAAATATATAAGAACCATAGAGCAAATATTTATTAAAATAACAGATTAAAGTTTAAGCAAAGAATCGCTGCTTTCACCCTTAACGGGATCTTCTGAGTTTCATCGATTCTTTGCTTAAACTTTAATCTGTTATTTTAATATATATATATATATATAAATCAGAATGGATGCAGTAAAAACCAGTTAGACCATAACTCACCAGAGTATGTAATATGAAGGATTCAGGACCTCAACTTAGTTCAGAACTAGCTATTGAAACGGCAGGAGCTAAGCTGTCAGGTCCCAAATCCTTCGTATATCTATATACATATATATATCAAAATGTTAATAGAGACATTTAAATTAGTATTAGTTTTTTTTTTTTTTTTCCATTTAATTCCATGTCAGACTCTTGACAGATTTATTTCTGATAGAAAGAAGACGTAGTTACAGAGGATTAACCAAAAAAAGAAATAATAATAATTGTTTCTACTTTTGGCACAAGGCCAGCAATTACCCAGTGTATTACTGGTACTTTATTTTATCAACCCCGTAAGGATGAAAGGCAAAGTTAACCTCGGCGGGATTTGAACGTAAAGGGCCATAACTCCATGCCGCGAAGCATGGCGTCCGACCCTCTAGCGATACTGCCATGGTTTCAATAATGAGTTAGAAACATGTTTGGAGAGCAAGATTGGTTTACCATATTCTTGGTTTCCGAATATAGAAGAAAAATGTGGTAATGAAAGGGTAATTTACTAATATACACACACACACACATGTATATATATATATATATGTATATATTCCAATAAAATGTATCTAACATGGTATACTAATCATGCTGTGGACATCATATCTATATATATATATATATATATATATATATATATATATATATATAACCAAATGAAAAAGATATATATATATATAGAGAGAGAGAGCCATATATCGTACAAGAAACACAATATATTATATATATACCAAATACATATTCCATAGAAGAATATGTACACATATCTTGGTTCTAGATAAAGTCTATTGAGAAACACAAGATTCCAACATATTTGATATGTTTTGATTCATTATGTGTGTGTATATATATATATATAAAAATGAAAAGTATAGAAATTGTTGTAGCGAGAAGCTAACAGTATTCCATATATATATATATTTGTTTTGCAAGGGTTTTGATATGAAATCGTGTGTCGAAACAAATATTGTTATACTTGGGGAGGGTCATATTGTTGTAATAATATTGCCAGAATTAATAACAGAACACACTCACTGTTTGGTTGGTTTTCGCTTCTGTATCTTTTATATCTCCATAGTTAATTTATAAAACATATAAAAGATACAGAAGCGAAAACCAACCAAACAGTGAGTGTGTTCTGTTATTAATTCTGGCAATATTATTACAACAATATCACCCTCCCCAAGAATATATATATATATAGTAGTGAACGAGTGAAGAATAACATATATATATATATATTATATAGCAGTGAAAGAGTGAAGAATAACACACACATATATATATATATGGACTATTAAAAGTTTTAATGCCGAGAAAGAAATAAAGATTTTTAAAATGATGGCATTTTTATAAAAATATTTCTTCTCCGCTGAATAAATTGAAAGAACGAATTTCAGGTCCTTCTTTAAGATCTTGTGTGTTTGTACATCGCTGTTGGTGAACTTTCTGTCTGTTTGAAGACGGAATTGGTAAAGTATTTTCCTCCCTGACAGACTTTACAGGTGTTCCTGGAACTTGTTGGTCAGAAACAGGTGTCTGTAATGAGTTAATTACACCTTCGCTTTTAATATCTTCTCTTTCGTCTTGGTCTTCTTGTAATTCTGATGGCAGCAAGCTTTGGCTTCGTGATCTCTGAACAGGTGTCCTCATAATACTGTGTCCAGAAGGACCAGGTGTCCTTACAATAATGTGTCCAGAAGGACCAGGTGTCCTTACAATACTGTGTCCAGAAGCACCAGGTGTCCTTACAATACTGTGTCCAGAAGGACCAGGTGTCCTTACAATACTGTGTTCAGAAGGACCAGGTGTCCTTACAATACTGTGTTCAGAAATACTCGCTTCTGGCGACCTCCATGGATCGATATTCGAACTTGATTGTGGTACAACGGCCGTAGGAGAATTATTATTGATATTTTGATTGACCAAAAGAGGAGTACTGGGGACGTTTTGAAACGGCGACTTGGCCATTTTCGATAACAAATCAAGATTATATAATTAAAATAAAGAATATTTACAAATTTAGGGTTTAATTTTCCCCGTAATAAGCTTCATAGGAATAGCTTCGACTTGACTTTTGAGTTAATCAAGCGAAGTTTCAGTTTTCTTTCTCTAATTATTTAAAAATACATTAAACAGGTAACATATTTCGTTACTTTCAAACCATGTCGACATAACACAAGTACCGGAAAATAACGAATTTTAAATTACCATTGAAAAAAATATTTAAATATTATTTGTTTTGCCAAATTAGTGTTTACTTTAATTACTTCTTTTCAATGAATAAATAACTTAACTTTCTCAAAAATTAATTATTAAAAAAAAATGTCTATGTATTACTATATAGAAAATTGTGAACAATAACGTCGTTGGTTATACAAGGGTCGGTTGAAAAGTTCATAAGCTGACCAAGATACTCTCATGGAATGACCAAATGAGGTTTATTTACTTTTCAACATAGTCCCCTAGAAAGAATCAATACAGTTATTATTAATAATAAGGGTTGAAAATAATAGCATGCAAGATTTCACAGCTCTAGCATCACTCCTTAATCAGCCTATAAACTTTTTAACCGACCCTCGTAGACATCGAATGGGTTAACCAGGGTTATTAGAGGTTCGTTGCATTTCTAACAGAATAAATCGTTTGATCCTGGGGCCCAGAGATAGATACTCGTAAGAATGAGCCCGACTCCCAGGAGATTGACTGGTTCTTTCAATACATCTTCCTCGCCATTTTGTGGCTTTCCCGAACATTGAAATATATTTATAAATTTTTGGCAATTTCATTTGTTTATTAAAGTTCTTGTTGATGATACACACTTATTATATTGTCTATAATAAAATATATTCATTATTTCAAAGAAAAATGTTATATTATATTTGTAATAAATGACTAATGAGAGTAAAAACTAATGATAAAATAAAACTATATTCTTTTAATCATAAAAATGAAGCCCCGTTTCCTTGAAGGTGTGTGTGGCCCTAAGATATAGCTGAAATTATCACATGATCCACATGCAATGTGTCCGAACAGAAGAGTCGAACTCCTACTGTCATCGACTACATCTCTCTCGCCCTTCCCATCTCTCTGTATTGTGAACAAATGGGGTCCCACGCTCTGGCTGCTCCACAACCACGGCGGACAGAATGGAGAAGCTTATCTAGCTTATAGTTAAATCCAGCTCTGACCATCACGTCTAATAACTGAAACCAGTTAAGGTTTATTACAATAATAAAAGACTACATTACAGTGATTCACTTCCAGAACCATTGACCGTTATATTCAATGTTGAAACTGTACAAGAACAATACAACCACATCTCCGCTTAACACTAATTGTTTCCTAAGTTCCAATTATTTCTAAGAACCAGTCAGACTTGAATTAAAGGTTAAAGAAATCTTGATATAATGGATACATACAACAACAACAAGAACCTGATTACGAGGGTCGCCTGGAAAGATTATAGGGTGACCAAGATACTCTCATGGAATGATCAAATGGGGGCTTATTTATTTTTCCAACATAGTGTGGTTTGGCAGTATCGGTAGAGGGTCGGACACCATGCTTTGCTGCATAGCGTTATGGCCCTTTACGTTCTGAGCTCAAATTCAGCCGAGGTTAACTTTGCCTTTCATCCTTACGGGGTTGATAAAATAAAGTACCAGTAATGCACTGAGATAATTGCTGGCATTGTGCCAAAAGTAGAAACAATTATTACAGTAAAAATTAATGCGAAGTTGGGACATGCATGCCATTCCCAAGTGTATTTTAGCAACAAAACTAAAACTTTCATTCCACTACACACACCACCATCACCACCATTAAACACCACCACCGCCACCATCACCACTACACACCACCATCACCACTACCGCCACCATTAAACACCACCGCCACTGCCACCACCACCACACCCCGGAAATTACTATTAAAATTTGGTCAATGAGTTTGTTATCAATGTCTAGATTAGAATATTTTGAGGGCAGCCAATTTTCTGAGCTGGATTATCAACGGTTGTTAAGTATTATATGTTGTACGAGGGTGAGCTCTGAAAAGTTCTTAGTGCTGACTATAAAGCTGTGAAATCTTGCATGGATGACATTAATTTCAAACTCTTCTTATTAATAATAACTGTATTGTTTGTTTCCGGGGACTAGGTAAAACAATATAATAAATAAACCTCAATAAGAAACACACGCGTCAGTTACATTCACTCCAATTTATTATAAATTTAAGAATTTATAAATTTCCGGTTGGTTGGTTGGTTCCACAACCGGACGGTTGTTCATATATTGTCAAAGTTCTTTCTATATATGTGAAGTATTTCCGTCATAAGATAATTATTTCATTTACCAGTGGTTTCTTGACGGAAATAGTTCATTATATATATATATATATATATATATATATATATATATATATATATATATATA
>OZ024761.1:20836696-20844196 GCA_964016885.1 Eledone cirrhosa
AAAAAGATATATATATATATATATATATATATATATATATATATATATATATATATATATATATATATATATATATATAAAGATATATATATATATATATATATATATAAAGATATATATATATATATATATATATATAAAGATATATATATATATATATATATATAAAGATATATATATATATATATATATATATAAAGATATATATATATATATATATATAAAGATATATATATATATATATATATATAAAGATATATATATATATATATATATATATATAAAGATATATATATATATATATATAAGGTATCAATTTTGATTTATAACCTTCTGAAATTACTAAAGGTTATGAAATAAGAATGTGTTTATGTACTGAATAAGAATACAGTGGTACTTCGGTTTACAAACTTAATTTGTATCTGACAGATAGATATCATCATAGTAACTAACTTCACAGTAAATGACACCCTTTCCCACCGATACTCCCAGCTTGTTGCCAACCATTGTTGCCAGCTTGTGTGTTTGTTACTCAAGACACTGTTGGTCAACCGAGACATTTTATGTTCACAACAATTGTTCGTAAACTATTTTGTTTGTGATTAGAGGCATTCATAAACTAAGAGAGAGAGAGAGAGAGAGAGAGAGAGAGAGAGAGGAGGGGTGGGGGATAAACACCAGTTGCTTTCATTCTTCTTAACATTTGATTGTTTTCAAATTCTTATTTGCATATTTCTATGAATTGTTGTAACATTAGCTGAACTATTTCTTAATTTTTTCCTTGTTTCAGTGATGAAAGAAGTTGTATTATGACTATTAAAGTCTGAGAGACAATGTCCGTACACAGTTTATCACCACCTGCCAAGAACAGACATGGATGTGATTCAAACTCATGTATTTCCTCTAACTCAGTGTTGGTTGATCCTAATTTGAACGAGTTGAGACACGGTTTAACTCCAGCCACCAGAAACAGACATGGGCGTGGTTCTAACTCAAACTCATCTATTTATTCTAACTCGGTGTTAGTTGATCCTAACTCAAATGAGTTGAGACACGGTTTATCACCAGTAGCTAAAAATAGACACAGATATAATTCAAACTCATCTATTTATTCTCATTCAGTGTTAGTTGATCCCAACTCAAATGAGGAGTTGAGACACGATTTATCTTCAGCTACGAGAAATGGACATGGCCTTGATTTGAACTCATCTATTTATTCTAACTCAGTATTAGTTGATCCTGATTTAAACGAGGAGTTGAGACACAGTTTATCTAGTTCGCTCAGCTTTGGATCAAAACAATATCTGGACAATGAAATCCTTCCCCAGATGTGCCGAACGATTAGGAAATTACAAAGAGATGTTGAATCTCAGAAGAAACGGAACCAGAGGTTACGTCTGGCTCAGTCGAGGGAGTTACATGCAAAAAAGCAAATTTGGGAGAAAGAAAAATGGCAGTGCTTACAAGATCTTGAAGGAAACTTGCTGGAAAACCAACAAGTTGAAGTAAATAATGTCATTGAACGACTCCGCAAAGAAAAAGATAACGAGCTATATGAAGTTTTGAAATATAAAGATGAAGAAGTTAAACAACTAAAGAAGCTTTTTACTCTCGAGAAAAAGGATTCCATTCAAATTGCGCTGGAGCTTGAGAAATCTAAAATTTTAGACTCTTTGGAAAACGTATACAACGAAGACATTTGTCGCCTAAGAACGGAAAATGAATTTCTACAAACTCAGATTCAGTCCCTGGGAGACGAATATTTTAATAAATGCTTAGAAAATGAAGAAAATCGGTGTCAATTGAATAATATCAAAGAAAGAATCCAGACTGAATTCCTGGATATTTTCCAAGGCAGCAACAAACTCGTTTCTCTTCGTTATTTGGACAAAATGAAGGATCTTGAAAAAATAATATTTGGAGGTCAAAGCGATCTGTATGTCCTTGATGACTGTAGCTATAGTCCTCGCCCGAACTGTTTTGGAAATCTGTCTGTGGGTGACGCACCAAGGAATTCCGAAACAATCGTAAGTTGTTTTATTTTTGTTGTTGTTGTTGTTATTACTTTGTATTGCGGTGAATTACAAATCAATATTTTAATGGCTGTCTTGGTAGTCTTGTGGTAAAATATGTTGTGAGGGGGTGGAGATCTTGGTCTTGTGGTGAAAGAAAAACTTACGGATGTATACATACATATATATATGTATATATTATAGCCCCCACCCCCACTGTAAAGTGGACATGCAGGCGCCACAGAAAAAAGGCACACAGCACTCACTGTAAATGAGGTTGGTATTAGGAAGGGCATCCAGCTGTAGAAATCATGCCAGAATCAGTTCCAGTGTGAGCAAGACAAGGTCAGCTGACTGGACACTGCCCACAACAGGACAACCCGTCTAACCCATGCTAGCGTGGAAGAACGGACGTAAAACGGTGATGATGATGATGATGATGATGATATATATATATATATATAGCGCTATGGTTGGGATTTTTCATCTCTTTCTCTCTGTCAGGTTTATAACTTCTATGGGTGACTCTGAGCCAATCCTCTGTGAAACACATGTAACAAGTTGATACACAGTAAAAGTCTAAATACATGTAAACAAAACTTCATCATTCTTATTAATATATATATGTGTGTGTATACACATACACACACACATATATATACAGGTAAAATTACGTTATAACGAATACCATTATAACAAATTTTTCAGTATAATGAAATGTTTTTCAATCCCCGGTGTAATAGCAAAGAAACGCTCGATTTGTTTCTGTCGATCTCGTTCTAAAAAATTTTTCATTTCAACGAATTTTATTTATATCCGGGAATTATGTTATAAAGAAATTTCACTGTATATATATGCAGTGGTGGACTGGGTCTAAAAATATTAGTTGCCAGGAGATGACGGGGGCCCACCTACATATAGAATGCTATCATTTAATTTTTACAATGAATAAATAACATTTTCGAAAAAAACGTAAGTGGAAACAAAACAGAGCAATCAAATTTTTGTGGAAAAATATCTTACATATTTTTTATTGGAGAATTTATTTTGCGAAATCCAGGGACTTTCAATAATGACCAGAAGTTGACCCTAACTATTACTAATAGCTCTAGGAACACATCTTTTTTAACTTTGATTTTGAAAGTAGGTTTATAATTATCAATTTTCATTATACTTCTGTAGATGTGTTGGTGGCCTAGTTGGGAGACTCACAGACGGTGGTGATCCAGGTCTGAAGTTCAATCCTGGTCGGGAGTAGAGTTCCTTTTCTGTTTTTTTTTCTATTGTAAAATAAAAACTGAAAAAGGTTACATGTTGGCCAGGATTGAACCCAAGGCCAGCATCTCCACCATCTCCAGTACTTACCACTAGGCCACGGAGACAACTACATAAATCTAATGAAAATTCATACTTATAAACCTACTTTCAAAGTGTTGTGGTGTCGTTCATGTCTTTCTTAATGTTATTGCTCCTACTTAAGGTCGACTTCTAAATCATTTGGGTGTTCCATAAACTAGATCCTCGTTTTGTTTCACATCTATCTAGACTATATTTTAACCTGTAATCCATGTTTCATTTCTGTTCAGGGAAAAGCGGATGTAAAATGATGATGATATATATATATATATATATATATATATATATATATATATATATATATATATATATATAAGTAGGTGTGTGTATGTGTGTATCTATCTATATATACACCACCTTCACCACTAATTGATTTGACAGATGTCTTTAACCCATTGATACCAAATATTATTTGGTCAGTAGTTCGTGTGTAAGTATATATATATATATATGCTTGTGTGTCTGTGTCTATATATGTATGTTTGCATGCATGAATGAATACACCAGGCTTTAGACTTAGTAGAATGTACAACCACAGATTTCAGCTACTTACACTATCATATATTTTAGTTTCCAGTAATTCTCTGGGAAATTGGTTGACCAAATGTTTTGATTAATTGTTTTATTTATTTTAAAAAAATGTTATACTTTCTCTTAGATTTCAGGTATTTTTTGAAAGCAAAGCATTGGCCCCTAAAATACTACAGTGGGTCCTGCAATGCCACTGTGGGCTGTTACAATGCTACCGTGGGCTCCCTAGGGCCCACTTGCCATTGGGCAACCTGGCCAGTTCACCACTGTATATATATATATATATATGTATGTATGGAGGCACATGGCTTAGTGGTTAGAGCATTGGGCTTGCAATCGAAAGGTTGTGAGTTCAATTCTCAGACCAGGTGATGTGTTGTGTCCTTGAGCAAGACACTTTATTTCACATTGCTCCAGTTTACTCAGCTGCAAAGTTCATTCCACTGTAAAGTGGTCGTGGAGGTGCCACGGCAAAGAAGCACCCAGCCCACACTGTAAATGAGGTTGGTGTTAGGGAGGGCATCCAGCTGTAGAAATCAAGCCAGAATCAGTTCCCGTCCCACCCTTGTAAACAGGGAAAAGCGGACGTAAAATGATGATGATGATGATGATGAGTGTGTGTATATCTTAGTGTGTCTGTCTCTGCCTGTGTGTGTGTATCTCAGTATGTGTCTGTCTCTGCCTGTGTGTGTGTATCTCAGTATGTGTCTGTCTGTGTCTCTGTGTGTATCTCTGTATGTGTCTGTCTGTGTGTGTAAGTGTGTATCTGTCTGTTTGTGTGTGTAAGTGTGTATCTGTCTGTTTGTGTGTGTGTATCTCAGTGTTTGTCTGTCTGAGTGTGTGTAAGTGTGTGTATCTCAGTGTGTGTATCCCAGTATGTGTCTGTCTGTGTGTGTGTGTGTAAGTGTGTGTATCTGTCTGTCTGTTTGTGTGTGTGTGTGTATCTCAGTGTTTGTCTGTCTGTGTGTGTGTGTGTAAGTGTGTGTATCTCAGTGTGTGTATCCCAGTATGTGTCTGTCTGTTTGTGTGTGTGTGTGTATCTCAGTGTTTGTCTGTCTGAGTGTGCGTAAGTGTGTGTATCTGTCTGTGTGTGTGTAAGAAATTGTGTGTGTGCAGACCTCTAAAAGGGAATTAACTCTGCCAGGTATACAGTGCCATTAAAACATCAGGAGTTACTCCCCCTTACCTATCTACACTAGCTGTCTTATAAACACATTAAATCCTACTTACTTAACACTTCGTAATTTCTGTTTTAAAAACTCAAAATTTATCAAATTTAATCCACAAACTGCTGCTACTTTTGTCATTAATTTTTACCTGAACGTTTCCCAATAAATTTGCTAAAGATTCAATGCTGCTAGAGTTACTTCCCCTAGATAACCATCACTGTTTGATAAATAACTTATTTACTTTTTTAGACTAAGTCACTAAATATATATAAAAGAAAGATTTTTTATTTTAATATGAAATCAAAATTCTTTTTTTTTCAGATACCAATTTTTTTAAAATTATCATATAATAAATATATAAGATTAAATAGAAGTACATACATAATTTTTGGTAGGAACATTATAAATTTAATATATGTGTGTGTGTATATATATATATATATATATATATATATAAGTATATATACTTCCGTTAGTCTGTCATGGATTACTAGCTCTATACATACATGGCCCCGTAACTCTTGAATGAGTCGTAAGAGGCGCCATATTGACATATGGCATTTCTCGCGCATCTTTTTAAAGCCTGGCCGAACCCATCACCTCTCCAGGTCTGAACACAGAAGATTTCTTCCAGAGAAGGATATATGGAGAGAGAATGGAAGTGAGAAAGAAATATAGAAGAAGAATCAACCCCAGTACTTGACTGGTACTTTTTTTATCGACCTCAA
Source organism: Eledone cirrhosa (assembly GCA_964016885.1). Taxonomy (NCBI): domain Eukaryota; kingdom Metazoa; phylum Mollusca; class Cephalopoda; order Octopoda; family Eledonidae; genus Eledone; species Eledone cirrhosa. The sequence continues at coordinate 20,842,493 of OZ024761.1, forward strand.
ATGAAGGAAAGATAAAGTTGACCTTGATGGGATTTGAACTCGGAGAGTTGAGAGCTGAAACTAATACCACAAATCATTCTATCCGACATTCTAACGACTCTGACAATTCTCCGCCATTTACTAGCTCAATACGGACGTTTAAATTGTTGAAATAGATAAATAAATGAACAAATAACAAACTTGTGTTAGCTGACATGTTATAGAGTAAACTTGAAAGGAAATATCGTGAGCAACTCACAAGAATTAGACCGTAGAAGTTGGGCTGAACTGGAAAATATATTTAACTGTTGCTATAGAAATATTTATATCATATCAATGGGGATAGGTTTCTTATGTAACTGTGTCTGATCTGGTATAGAAGAACATTGTCCACCTGTTTACCTGTCCACCTGTTCACCTGTTTACCTGTCCACCTGTTCACCTGTTTACCTGTTCACCTGTTTACCTGTCCACCTGTTTACCTGTTCACCAGTTTACCTGTTCACCAGTTTACCTGTTCATCTGTTTACCTGTTCATCTGTTTACCTGTTCATCTGTTTACCTGTTCATCTGTTTACCTGTTCATCTGTTTAGCCAACAAAGTGATCTTTTTCCTAAACTGTCACATTGAAAATTTTGTCATGTTTGCAAAGGTATGTAAGAACATAATTTAATACACAAGAATATACACACACACACACACACACACACACACACACACACATATACACATACACATACAGCAACAGTGACTCAACGCCTTGATTGGGATCAAATGTAGATTTATGGATTAGGGTTTTTTTTTCTTGAGTTCATGGATTTATAAGGATCGGCTTAAATGTTCATAGGCTGACCAAATGAGGTTTATTTTTCAACATATTCCCCTGGAAAAAGTTGAAATTAATGTCATGCAAGATTTCACAGCTCTAGCATCACTCCTTCATAGTCACCCTATGACCAAGATACTCTCATGGAATGACCAAATGAGGTTTATTTTTCAACATATTCCCCTGGAAAGAGTTGAAATCAATGTCATGCAAGATTTCACAGCTCTAGCATCACTCCTTCATTGTCATCTCATGAACATTTCTGCCAATCCTCATATTTATGTTCAAGCTAAGATAGTTGACAGACTTAGTTACTTGTATCTCTTCCTCTTGATGGGATATTGTTCAGGTAACTAATCAATATCTTTCGTTAGTTACCTGTAATTAGAAAACAAACAAATAAACAAAAAAAAAAAAAACTAAGAAAACCCAATGGTTTCTTTGATTGTTAATAAATGTTATAAGTTGCTAGCAAAAACTAAAACATGTTTAGACTTGGAAAGGTCTTTCATGTCCACTTTTGACGTAGGTTGTTTTAAGTAAAACGTTGTACATATATTTCTCTTAATACTTTTATCCTCGGTAATAAGGTGATCCCTGCCCCCACCCCACCACTGTCGCAAGCACCCCTGGCCCCACCCACCACCACCATCGCCAAGAGGGTGGTGGTGGGGAAAGCATTGGATGACACCCCCTCCCTCCATCCACTCCCACTCTATATATATATATATATATTTTTTTCAATTGTGTGTTCTCAAATTTAGAAACATTTACAGTGATTTACCGATTACACTCAGATATAAGATGACCCCACTATTTTATGTTTGAGAAACGGGCCAAAATAGAAACTTTATTTATGTAGAATTTGAAGCTGGTGAAAATCATCAAAATATTGACC
>OZ024761.1:20849196-20856696 GCA_964016885.1 Eledone cirrhosa
AAAACCATTTAAAACCACCATTCAAAAATTCCCGCAGAAATTTTACGAAAGTGATTGTTTTTTTTCACTTTCCTTCACTTAGTCTCCCCCCCTTTCTCTCTCTCTCTCTCTAAGTCAGGCAGAAAGGATTATTATGATTTAAGGATTTTAATTATAAAGCATGGCAAGTGTTGACATTGATGGAACTTCTGGAAGGTGTTGGCTGTCGCTGAGGTGGTCCGAGGTGGTCCAAGGTGGTCCGAGGTGGTCCGAGTTGGTTGGAGTTGGCTGTCGCTGAGGTGGTCCGAGGTGGTGGTTGTCAGTGAGTTAATCCGAGGAGATTGTCATCAGTGAGTTGATCCGAGGTGATGGTTGTCAGCAAGGTAATCCAAGGTGATCCGAGGTGATGGTCAATGTACTTTACCAGATGGCCGTCAAGAAGAAGAAAAAAGAAACTAAAAAAAAAAACAAAAAGCAAATACAAAGAAAAATTTTAAAAATAAAACAAGAAAATAAAATTCATTGGAATTAAAATTCCAAAGAAAAGAAACAGCTTAAATATTATTATTATTATTTACATCATCATCATCATTATGAATACTGTGGTGAAGAGGAAGTCAACATATACAGTTGACCCTGGGATATGTAAACATTGCTATAGACCCAACGTGGTAAGTGAAGTCTTATATAATTAGTATTATTATTAGTATTAGTATTATGGTGGTGGATTGGCAGAATCGGTAGAGCGTCGGACACCATGCTTTACAGCATAGAGTTACGGCCCTTTATGATCTGAGTTCAAATCTACCGAGGTTAACTTTGCCTTTCATCCTTACGGGGGTCGATAAAATAAAGTACCAGTCACACACTGGGGTCGATTTAATCGACTTTCCCCTCCCCCAAATTTGCTGGCCTCGTGCCTATATAAGAAAGCATTATTAGTATTAGTAGTAGTAGTGGTAGTAGTATTAGTAGTAGTAGTAGTGGTAGTAGTAGTAGTGGTAGTAGTGGTAGTAGTATTAGTATTTGAAACTTCCTTTGAATTCAGCTTCTTTCCCAAATCATGTCAAGTGTCAACCTGACACCTAATATTATAGTTAGAATAACTGGGAGCGGGTACTTTGCCCTAGCGGAGAGGGTAACCATAGCTTTTTGTGGGATTTCTGCACGAGTGACCCTTAGAATCTCCTCACCTTTGGGGAAGTTAAGTTTATTTTATTCAAATGTTTATTTTTTTAGTCTCTGTTATAATAAATTTTATTTTACACAAACCCCACAACTGTATCGTCCTGTACTAGCTTTAAATGTCTCCTTAATGTGAGCCCTGTGTGGCTAATAAAGAAACCATCATTATTATTATTAGCATTTAAACCAGCCATATCCGGCCAGAATTCTTGCACCTCTTTCTTTTCAAACCGGCTGTAACTGGCCACTCATACAGATGTTAAGGTATTGTTCTCAAAATAAATAACATCAAAATCTCATAGATTCTATATTATGTGAGATATTATGTGTGGTAAAGCCTTTACTGTGAAAATACAATAGTATATATAGAGTAATGTAAATATTATGAGATATTATGGGAGATAAAGCCTTTACTGTGAAAATACAATAGTATATATAGAGTAATGTAAATATTATGAGATATTATGTGAGATAAAGCCTTTACTGTGAAAATACAATAGTATATATAGAGTAATGTAAATGTTATGTGAGATATTATGTGAGGTAAAGCCTTTACTGTGAAAATACAATAGTATATATAGAGTAATGTAAATGTTATGTGAGATATTATGTGAGGTAAAGCCTTTACTGTGAAAACACAATAGTATATATAGAGTAATGTAAATGTTATGTGAGATATTATGTGAGGTAAAGCCTTTACTGTGAAAACACAATAGTATATATAGAGTAATGTAAATGTTATGTGAGATATTATGTGAGGTAAAGCCTTTACTGTGAAAATACAATAGTATATATAGAGTAATGTAAATGTTATGTGAGATATTATGTGAGGTAAAGCCTTTACTGTGAAAATACAATAGTATATATAGAGTAATGTAAATGTTATGTGAGATATTATGTGAGGTAAAGCCTTTACTGTGAAAATACAATAGTATATATAGAGTAATGTAAATGTTATGTGAGATATTATGTGAGATAAAGACTTTACTGTGAAAATACAATAGTATATATAGAGTAATGTAAATGTTATGTAAGGTAAAGCCTTTACTGTGAAAATACAATAGTATATATAGAGTAATGTAAATGTTATGTGAGATATTATGTGAGGTAAAGCCTTTACTGTGAAAACACAATAGTATATATAGAGTAATGTAAATGTTATGTGAGATATTATGTGAGGTAAAGCCTTTACTGTGAAAATACAATAGTATATATAGAGTAATGTAAATGTTATGTGAGATATTATGTGTGGTAAAGCCTTTACTGTGAAAATACAATAGTATATATAGAGTAATGTAAATATTATGAGATATTATGTGAGATAAAGCCTTTACTGTGAAAATACAATAGTATATATAGAGTAATGTAAATATTATGAGATATTATGTGAGATAAAGCCTTTACTGTGAAAATACAATAGTATATATAGAGTAATGTAAATGTTATGTGAGATATTATGTGAGGTAAAGCCTTTACTGTGAAAATACAATAGTATATATAGAGTAATGTAAATGTTATGTGAGATATTATGTGAGATAAAGACTTTACTGTGAAAATACAATAGTATATATAGAGTAATGTAAATGTTATGTGAGATATTATGTGAGGTAAAGCCTTTACTGTGAAAACACAATAGTATATATAGAGTAATGTAAATGTTATGTGAGATATTATGTGAGGTAAAGCCTTTACTGTGAAAACACAATAGTATATATAGAGTAATGTAAATGTTATGTGAGATATTATGTGTGGTAAAGCCTTTACTGTGAAAATACAATAGTATATATAGAGTAATGTAAATATTATGAGATATTATGTGAGATAAAGCCTTTACTGTGAAAATACAATAGTATATATAGAGTAATGTAAATATTATGAGATATTATGTGAGATAAAGCCTTTACTGTGAAAATACAATAGTATATATAGAGTAATGTAAATGTTATGTGAGATATTATGTGAGGTAAAGCCTTTACTGTGAAAATACAATAGTATATATAGAGTAATGTAAATGTTATGTGAGATATTATGTGAGATAAAGACTTTACTGTGAAAATACAATAGTATATATAGAGTAATGTAAATGTTATGTGAGATATTATGTGAGGTAAAGCCTTTACTGTGAAAACACAATAGTATATATAGAGTAATGTAAATGTTATGTGAGATATTATGTGAGGTAAAGCCTTTACTGTGAAAACACAATAGTATATATAGAGTAATGTAAATGTTATGTGAGATATTATGTGAGGTAAAGCCTTTACTGTGAAAATACAATAGTATATATAGAGTAATGTAAATGTTATGTGAGATATTATGTGAGGTAAAGCCTTTACTGTGAAAACACAATAGTATATATAGAGTAATGTAAATGTTATGTGAGATATTATGTGAGGTAAAGCCTTTACTGTGAAAACACAATAGTATATATAGAGTAATGTAACTGCTAAAAGGTTAAGGGGTTGATAAAATGAAGTACCAGTAATGCATTTGGTTCTGCCTGCCACTGGTACCATATAACCCAGTATGACCTGCTTCATAGTCGAGTGGTCTGTGACTAAACTGGCTCCCTCACTAGGGCCTGGTCTGGTGAAGAAAGTCAGGGTAGGTGGCCTTGCATCACTGGTCAAGGAGGGCAACTGTACTTGGTCACTTTATGGTCTTCACACTGGATTAAGATTATCATAAGTAATATCTGTCTGTCTGTCGGTTATGTCTAGCTCCCCCACCCCTGGGGTGATAAATTGATTCATCAGTTAGTCTGAGATGCTGACATTTGCTTTACTTTCCAGCCTTAATTTGTTGTGGTCTGGTTTCCTATCCAGGCGTGTTGTTTCTCTCAGTTGTATGCCAACACTTGCTTTACTTTCCAGCTTTAACTTGTGATGGACTGGTGTCCTATCCAGGGGTGGTGGTGTTACTCTGTCGTGGTCTTTTACAAATGTCCTGCCCAGGCTTGTGGTCACAATCATAACACTGTGAGTTCAATCTCTGGAGCAGGCAGCGTTTCACTTTCTTGAATAAGGAGGCATCTTGTTTTACTTGGCTTTTTAAGAATTTCTTGTTAATGCGGCTTTGTGTGGTAGAGGACATTATGAGCTAATGTGATGAAAGCTAAGATGAAAGCTGGGGTACCTTAATCAATATGTGAGACATCTCTCTTAGAGACAACTGAAACACAAGATGTGATGCAATGAAGCGTGTCTGCCAAGTTTATCTCATCCATGGTTGTTGCTTCACTACTTCAGACAATGTCTGTTGCTTGACTTGCAAGGAACAGATGATGTCAGGGAGTGCTACGTCAGCAGGGTTGCTGCTGCTGCTGTTGTTGCTGTTGTTGCTAGTGTTGTTGCTGCTGCTGTTGTTGCTAGTGTTGTTGTTGCTGCTGTTGCTGCTTCAAAGGCCCTTGTTATAGATTTTAGATATTGTATGTTGATCACCCTGTCTCTCTCTCCCCCTGTCCCCCTCTCTCTCTGCTTTTCTATTTCTCTCTCTTCACCATCTCCCCCCCCCCCCCTCCCTTCCTTTCTCAAGATATGGCATCTCAATATATGTATATTCTTTCTTCCCCCGTCTCCCCCTCTCTCCATGCCCCCCTCTCTCCCTGTCGCCCTCTCTCTCTCTGCTATTCTATCTCTCTCTCTTTACCATACAAAACCCTCCCACCGCCTCACCCCCAACCCCTCTCCGCAACCCCACCATTTCACCCTCCACCACCTTCACCCCAGCCCTCACCCCCACCCCCTATCCCGCCCTTCCTCAAGATTCGACATCTCAATATATACCCCCCCTCCCGTTCTCTCTTTACCACCTCATCCCCACCCACATCGCTTCTCCCGCTTTCTCAAGATATGACATCTCAATATATTCCTATATATTCCTCTCTCTCTCTCTCTCTTTACCACCTCATCCCAACCTCCACCCCTATCCTGTCCTTTCTCAACATATCACATCTCAATATATTCCTCTCTCTCTCCCTGTTAACACATCACAACCATCTGTTATCACCATTTATCTCTCCATTGTCCTCACGGCTACCAAAGACATCAATCTCTCCATTACACTTTTACTTTATCTCAAACAATATAAATATTTATTAAATTTAAAAAAAAAACTTTCTCTACGAAATATTTTAAATATTTTACATTGATTGCTAAAAAATACATTTTATAAAGCACTTTAGAATTAGATTCAGCCCCAAAAAACAAACCCAAACAATTCTTGTTTTAAATACTTTCAGGATTATATTTCTAATGAAAGACACTGTTTATGGTTTTCAAATAATTTTGAAAATAATTAAAAATTTAGAAGGATTTAGTAATAAAACTTTCTCATTATTAAGCTAGTGTTTGGAACATAACTTAAGAATGGTTTTTAGATAAATATAAAACATTTTAACCATTTTCATTACCATATTTCTAATGAAAGACATTGTCAATGTTTTTTAAATAATTTTGAAAATAATTAAAAATTCAGGATTTAATAATAAAACTAACTTTCTCATTATTAAGATGGTATTTGGAACAACTTAACAAAGGTTTTTGCACAAAAAAATTAACCGTTTCATAACCATATTTCTATTGAAAATTAATACTGATGATTATCAGATAATTGTGAAAATAATCAAGAATTTTGAGGGATTTAATAATTGTTTCTACTTTTGGCACAAGGCCAGCAATTATCCCAGTGTATTACTGGTACTTTATTTTATCGATCTCGTAAGGATGAAAGGCAAAGTTAACCTCGACGAGATTTGAACTCAGAATGGCGAGGGCCATAACTCTATGCATCAAAGCATGGCGTCCGACCCTCTACCGATACTGCCAATCCACTTTAATAATAAAACTTTCTCAGTATTAAGCTGGTGTTTGGGACATAATAAAGGTTTTTGTATAGAATTGTGATGGATGGTTTTTAGATAAATCTAAAACATTTTAATACTTTCGTTACCATATTTCTAATGAAAGACACTGTCTATGTCATTAAGACTTTTGTTACCATATTTCTAATGAAAGACACTGTCTATGTCATTAAGACTTTTGTTACCATATTTCTAATGAAAGACACTGTCTATGTCATTAAAACTTTCGTTACCATATTTCTAATGAAAGACACTGTCAACGGTTTTCAAATAATTTTGAAAATAGTTTAGAATTTTGAGGGATTTAATAATAAAACTGACTTTGAGAGTTTCCTAATCCTCATTCAAAACCAGGTAGACCTATAGCTTGTCACTCTCTCTTATTCCTTGTTTGAAATCCAACTCCAGGTAGGCCTATGGCTTTTCACTCCCTCTTATTCCTTGTATCTCACCTGGAGTTTGAGATCCAACTCCAGGTAGACCTATAGCTTGTCACTCCCTCTTATTCCTTGTATCTCACCTGGAGTTTGAGATCCAACTCCAGGTAGGCCTATGGCTTGTCACTCCCTCTTATTCCTTGTATCTCATATTTTTCTTTCTTGGTCTTTGGTGTAGACAAAGGTGTGACTTATATATGAAGTGTAGAGACTGTGTGTGGAGTGTGTGTGTGTGTGGAGTGTGTGTGTGTATATATATATAGTGTGTGTGTGTGTGTGTATATATATATATATATATATATATATATATATATGCAAAAGTTCTATTTAAAATTGTTGGGATACAACAAGTAAATATTTTATATCTGATATAAAGCACTCGACAAGTTTTTGGAGTAGATATACGATATTAAATAAATGGAAACTATATTTTATAAATATAGTTTCCATTTATTTAATATCGTATATATATATATGTATATATTTGTGTGTGTGTGTGGTGTGTTTGTGTGTATATATATCTATATATGTATGTATGTATAAACGTATTTATGTACATAGTACATATGTATATGCATTTGTATGTCAGTCAGTCTGTTCTACAACTAGCTATAGATTTTCAGCCAATCAGTGAGCTCCGTTACATTAACTGCTCTACTCTTACACATAATCTTTTATAAATAGTTTCATCCTAACATTTACATTTATATAGTAACCATGACATAAATAATATATATGTGTGTGTGTTTGTGTGGGTGTGTGAGCGTGTGTGTGTGTGTGTGTTTGTGTGTGTTTGTGTGTGAGTGTGTGAGCGTGTGTATGTGTGTGTTTGTTTGTGGTGAGCGTGTGTGTGTGTGTGTGTGTTTGTGTGTGTGAGTGTGTGAGCGTGTGTATGTGTGTGTTTGTTTGTGTGTGAGCGTGTGTGTGTGTTTGTGTGTGTGTGTGTGTGAGCGTGTGCGTGTGTGAATGTGTGTGTGTGTGTTTGTGTGTGTGAGTGTGTGAGCGTGTGTATGTGTGTGTGTGTTTGTATGTGTGTGT
>OZ024761.1:20861696-20874196 GCA_964016885.1 Eledone cirrhosa
CCAGCTCCATTACCTCACACTTATCAAGGAACAAATAGAGGCGGTATTGTTGTTGTTGTTGTTGTTATAATTGTTGTAGTACTTAAGGAAAGAGGATTTTCCATGGAGTACCAGCTCCGTTACCTCACACCGATTAAGGAAGAAACGAAGGTGTTGTTGTTGTTGTCGTCTGTAGGTGTGGTGTAAATTTATCGAGAAGAATTATGATGGAATACCAGAGACGATTCCTTGCCCCGATTGAGGAGGAAGAGGAGGACGCGACGGCCGAGGATTTGTCCCAGTTGGACACAGCAGACGATGTGTCGGAAATTGAGGATTACCCTCCAAGCTGGAAGACTATATCTCAGCTTGACCCAACCGAGGACCTTTTCATCTGGGGAAACCTTGTTTCCGAGTCTTCGGTCTCTTCTTCTTATGAGGTAAGAAAGTTCCATTGTATGGAGACACTGACTCAGCTCTCTTGTATTTTCACACACACACACACACATATATACATATATACACATATGCACATACACGCATGCACGCATACACATAGGCACTTGCACACATGCTTACTCACACATATGCACACTCATAAACACACATACATACACACATGCACACATGCTTATACTCACACACATGTATATATATATATATACACACACACACTGGCATATATATATATATATATACATATGCCAGTGTGTGTGTGTGTATATATATATATACACATATACACTGGCATATATATATATATAAATATATATATATATATATATATATATATATATATATATATACATATATATATATATACATATATGCCAGTGTGTGTGTGTGTATATATATATATACACACACACACTGGCATATATATATACATATATATATATATATATATACATATATGCATATGTAACCTCTTTTATCTCTGTTGTAAGCAGTTTGTATATGTTAATGTTTTTGTTTGAAATAAAACGTCTCAACAATGTGGAATAATGTCACACATACACACACACATACACACACACACATACACACATACGCACACACATATACACACATACACAAATACACACGCATACATACCAACACACAGAATCACACTGAAACATGCTCAGGCACTCTCACACAGACACACATACTGAAGAACAAATGTATATATATACATATATATATATATAGCGGGATCTCAGGAAGCTTAATTAAGAATGTAGGATTCACATGCAGCAGCTGTGCTGAAACAGCAAGCAAACAGCCACAGGAAACAAGTACCACCAATCTCTGGGAGGGCCCTGTAGAAACAGTAGACAGCTTCTGCTACCTAGGTGACCGAATTAGCAACGGAGGTGGGTGCTCAGAAAGTACAATAACTAGGGTAAGAACGGGATGGAAGAAGTTTAGGGAACTACTACCACTGCTAGCTGCAAAAGGCTTCTCCCTCAGAATGAAAGGCAGACTGTATGATGCGTGTATCCGAACAGCGATGTTGCATGGTAGTGAGACCTGGGCGCTGAAGGTGGAAGACTTACGTAGATTAGAGAGAAACGAAGCCTGCATGCTCCGATGGATGTGTAACAGTAATATACGTGAACGACAAAGCATAAATGAATTGAGAGAGAGACTGAGCATAAGAGGAATCAAATGCTGCGTGCAGGAGAGGCGGTTACGCTGGTATGGACATGTGATGCGTATGAAGGATGACAGCTGCATAAAAAGGTGCAGAGCACTAGAAGTTGATGGAAACCGCGGAGTGGGGAGACCCAAGATGACTTGGGATGAGGTGATAAAAGCCGACCTTACCCAACTACACCTCTCAAAGTCAATGACACACGACCGTGACTTCTGGCGTCACGCAGTAATACAGGGTACCCGACCTCCCATGGGTACATGCTGAAGCATATAAACAATATGCCCCCCCCCCCCCCACCGCAAGGTGGTCGTGGAGGTGCCACGGCAAAAAAAAGCACCCAGCCCACACTGTAAAGTGGACGTGTAGGCGCCACGAAAAAGCACCCAGCACTCACTGTAAATGAGGTTGGTGTTAGGAAGGGCATCCAGCTGTAGAAATCAAGCCAGATCAGTTCCTGTATGAGCAAGGCATGGTCAGCCGACCAGACACTGCCCACAACAGGACAACCCGTCTAACCCATGCTAGCGTGGAAGAACGGACGTAAAACGGTGATGATGATGATGATGATGATGATATATATATATATATATATACATATATATATATACGGTCCCGTACCTCCTGATAGAGTTGTAGAGGCGCCGTATTGACATACAACATTTCTTGGGCAGTTTAAGCCAGGCAGAGCCCACCCCTCTCCAGGCCTGGGTACAGCAGATTTCTTCCAGAGAAAGATAGGAAGTGAGAGAGAGAAAGAGAGAAAGAGATATATAGAGGAAGAATCGACCCCAGTACTAGACTGGTACTTTTCTTTTATCGACCTCGAAAGGATGAAAGGCAAAGTTGACCTCGGAGTGCAGAGAGCTGGAATGAATACTATAAAGTATTCTGTCTGACGTTCTAACGACTCTGTCATGTTCGCAGCCTGTAGGAACAGATGCACATATGCAGAGACAGACATGTGCATGTGCAATGGACTGCACTCACTGACATGCATGTAGCTAAATAACATTTATTGTCTATATTCCACGGTTGCATAGGTTTGACAGGCTGTCACGGTATGTGACTTGACAGGCTGTCACAGTATGTGATGTGACAGGTTGTCACGGTATGTGACTTGACAGGCTGTCACGGTATATGACTTGACAGGCTGCCACAGTATGTGATGTGACAGGTTGTCACGGTATGTGATGTGACAGGTTGTCACGGTATGTGATGTGACAGGTTGTCACAGTATATGACTTGACAGGCTGTCACGGTATGTGATATGACAGGTTGTCACGGTATGTGACTTGACAGGCTGTCACGGTATGTGATGTGACAGGTTGTCACGGTATGTGACTTGACAGGCTGTCACGGTATGTGATGTGACAGGTTGTCACAGTATGTGACTTGGCATGTTGTCAAGGTATGTGATGTGACAGGTTGTCACAGTATGTGACTTGACAGGTTGTCACGGTATGTGATGTGACAGGTTGTCACAGTATATGACTTGACAGGCTGTCACGGTATGTGATGTGACAGGTTGTCACAGTATGTGACTTGACATGCTGTCAAGGTATGTGATGTGACAGGTTGTCACGGTATGTGATGTGACAGGTTGTCACGGTATGTGATGTGACAGGTTGTCACAGTATATGACTTGACAGGCTGTCACGGTATGTGATGTGACAGGTTGTCACAGTATGTGAATTGACAGGCTGTCAAGGTATGTGATGTGACAGGTTGTCACAGTATGTGACTTGACATGCTGTCAAGGTATGTGATGTGACAGGTTGTCACAGTATGTGAATTGACAGGCTGTCAAGGTATGTGATGTGACAGTACACAGTATGTGACCTGACAAGCTGTCACGGTATGTGAGCTGACAGGCTGTCACGGTATGTGACTTGACAGGCTGTCACGGTATGTGATGTGACAGGTTGTCACAGTATGTGACTTGGCATGTTGTCAAGGTATGTGATGTGACAGGTTGTCACAGTATGTGACTTGGCATGTTGTCAAGGTATGTGATGTGACAGGTTAGTTGATTACATCTTGTTCATAGGTTCTGGTTGTGGTGGTTTGGTTTCTTCTATGGTTGGTTGCCCTTCCTGGTGCCATTTTACTGCAGTGTCTACTGGGGAGAGCTTTTGTTGTACCAATATGACCACCTCAACAACTTACCTGTCTACCACCCTCTCCCTCTTACCTGTCTATATACCCCTCCCTCCTCACCTGTCTATCTACCACCCCCTCTACCCTCACCTGTCTACCTTCCCCTCTCCCCCATACCTGTCTACTTACCCCTCGCTCCTTACCTGTCTATGTACCACCCCTCTCCCCCTTACCTGTCTACCTATCCGCCCCTCTCCCCCTCACCTGTCTATCTGTCACCCCATCTCCTTCCTTACCTGTCTATGTACCCCCCTCTTCTTACCTGAATACCTATCCCCTCCTCCCTCTCCCCCTCACCTGTCTACCACCACATCTCCCTCCTCACCTGTATCTTACTTACCTGTCTACTATATATATGTTAATTTCCAATGTCCCCCCCCCCCCCACAGTCTCGCTGTCTTCTCTACCTGACAACTGTGTACATGTTGTCATGGGCAACAGCTTTTTGAATTTTATCTCTATTTTTAACTTTTAAATTACCCCCCCCTCCCTCCCTCTCTCACCTGTGCACATCTAATCTCTCTCTGTCCCGCACTTTCTCTCACACTCCCTCACTCTATCACTCCCTCTCTCTCTCACTCCCTCTCTCCCTCACTCCCTCACTCCCTCACTCTATCACTCCCTCTCTCTCTCACTCTCTCACTCTATCACTCCCTCTCTCTCTCTCACTCTCTCACTCTCTCACTCTATCACTCCCTCCCTCTCTCTCACTCTCTCACTCTCTCACTCTATCACTCCCTCTCTCTCTCTCACTCCCTCTCTCTCTCACTCCCTCTCTCTCTCTCTCTCACTCTCTCACTCTATCACTCCCTCTCTCTCTCTCACTCCCTCTCTCTCTTACTCCCTCTCTCTCTCTCTCTCACTCTCTCACTCTATCACTCCCTCTCTCTCTCACTCTCACTCTCTCTCTCTCCCTCACTCTCACTCCCTCTCTCTCTCACTCTCATTCACTCTCACACCTGTGTGCAATTAACCTCCCTCCCTCCCCCACTCTCACCTGTGCACATTTGGTGCAACTGTTGCTAGCCCCCCCCCCTCCCCACCCTAGCTTTCACCTGATATTATATATTATACTGCCAAGGTGCACAAATTAGCAGAGTTGTATCAACGTTGGATATGTTTCGACTCTCCCTGAGAGTTCAAATCCCACCGAGGCCAACTTTGTCTTTCTTTCTTTCGAGGTCGATAAAAAAAAAGAATACCAGTCAACTACTGGGTCAATTTTTTTCTCTATATTTCATTCTCAATTCCATTCTCTCTCTCTCTCTCTCTCTCTCTCTCTCTCTCTCTCTCTCTCTCTCTCTTCTCCTCCTCCTCCTCCTCCTCCTCTGCAAGAAATCTGCTGTATTCAGACTTGGAGGGGGGGTGGGGTCTGCCAGGTTTTAAAAAATGCCCCGGAAACGCTGTATATCACTACACACACATACATACACACACATACATACACATACATACATACATATACACACATACATACACATACATACATACACATACACACACATACATACATACATACATATACATACATACACATACACACATACACATACACACACATACATACACATACACACACATACATACACATACATACATATACACACACACATACATACATACACATACATACATATACACACATACATATACACACACATACATACATACACACACATAATAAACTACATAAAAATGGTTTCTACATTTGACACAAGGTCAACAATTTTGGGAGGAGGGGGAGTGTTGATTAAATTGACCCCAGTGCATGACTGGTACTTTATATCTGATATCTGATAGTGTAAACTTCTGACAGGTTTCTATAGTTTCCACCGACAACTTATATAAAAGAATCTTCCAGTGTGAATATAAAAGATATATAATATTATATACACCTTTATATACACCTTTATATACACCTTTATATACCACTACTACTGACCTTGATACAGCTTGATAGAGGCTATCTTATACTAGACTGACAGGCTGGATTTAGGGCTTTATATGATGATGATGATGATGTATATATATATATTTATTTATATATATATATATATATATATTTATATATATATATATATATATATATATATAAGTAATTCCGGGTTGAATCGGAGGTAACCACAGTAAGTAAGGTACTCAATACATAGCAGAGTATAAAAGTTTTAATATAGAAGAGCTTCTACAAGACTAGAACTGTTTCATTCATGACAAATCATCAGGAACCCTTCTTCCTGATGATTTCTCATGAATGAAACGGTTCTAGTCCTGTAGAAGCTCTTCTATACATACATACATAGATACATACATATGTATATATATATATATATACATATGTATGTATGTATGTATGTATATATCCGGGAAAGATGACCCCTTAGCCTTTGTCAAGGCAGAATTCTAGGAGAAGGAAAACTCTGATATAACACCTGCAACCCTGATGGTATCCAATGATGTTGACTTGTTCTTCTTTTTGGTAAATATCATCTTGGTTAAGAGAGTGGGACTGGCTTTGTGCAGTGCCTTTGCTCACTATAAAAGCTTCACGGCACAGGCATTGCTTTATATCTGGAGATCTCTCTGCACTTGTCGTCACATGGTACCATGGGCCCAGCACTATGTGTCAATAATTGTCACAAGTGTAGTGTTTGTACCAGAGTTTTCAAGTAGTTGGCTGGACTAAAAAGTCACACTCGTTCAGCGCATCGGTAGGGGTTCTCCTACATGGATATAAAGTAGTGGCCGTACTCGAAAACGAGTTGGTAGCCACCATATATATATATATATATGTATATGTATGTATATATGTATGTATATATATATATATATATAAATATGTATATGTATATATATATGTGCATCTATGTATATATATATGTATATCTATGCATATATCTGAGTGTATATATATATATATAATATGTGTGTATATACACTTATATATATGTGTATATATATATAATATGTGTGTGTATATATACACATATATATATATATGTGTATATATATTTGGGATAGCCAGTATATGTTGATGTCTTTCCCCACATCATAACAAACTGTCAGAGATACTTTAAAGTACATCCCCTACCTTCTACACCACCACCTCCACCACCCTACACCACCACCACCACCACCACCCTACACCACCACCACCACCCTACACCACCACCATTATCATATTTCTGAAATATTAACAACACCTTTCTCACCTTTCTTTTCTAACTATGGGTTGGTCTTTTGTATTTTCATGGGAACACACACACACACAGAGACATGTGTGTATGTGTGTGTGTGTGTGTGTGTAGTGAGGCTGACGTGTATATGTATAGTGAGGTTGACTTGTGTGTGTTTGCTATGTTGTTCAAGATCCTCTCTTTCTCTCAACCAAATAATCAAATATGACTGTGAAACAATGAAATGTATCTCGTTCACCCCTATCTAATTTAAATTCCACTATATCTTTTTTGTCATGTCCTCTTCTCAATGCTTGCATGGGTCCGACTCATATTTTGGGCAGGGTTTTTTTCTGGCTGGATGCCCTTCCTATCACAAACTACTTTACACCATGGACTGGATGCATTATTTGTGCCCCCAGCACTAGAGAGGCATCCTTACTGGACTTAACAGTCCTCTCTACTCTCTATCAGTTTTTATTTGGTGTGTCTACACTTCTAGATGGGTTACCTTCACTAATAATAATTGTTTCTACTTTTGGCACAAGGCCAGCAATTACCCAGTACATTACTGGTACTTTATTTTATCGACCCCGTAAGGATGAAAGGCAAAGTTAACCTCGGTGGGATTTGAACTCAGACTGTAAAGGGACGTAACTATGCTAGAAAGCATGGCGTCCAACCCTCTACCGATACTGCCAATTCATAATAATAATGGTTTTTGAGTTAGGTACAAGGCCAATAATGTTTTGGGGAGGGAAAGTTGATTAACCCTGTAGTATTTAAACTGTCAATATCTGGTCAGAATTCTCTCAACTCTTTCTGTTCAAACTGGCCGTAACTGGCTGCCCATACTTATGTTAAGGTATTGTTTTCAAAATAAATAACATCAAAACCTCATAGATTTGATATTATGTGAGATATTATGTGAGGTAAAGCCTTTACTGTGACAATACAATAGTATATATAGAGTAATGTAAATGTTATGTGAGATATTATGTGAGGTAAAGCCTTTACTGTGAAAATACAATAGTATATATAGAGTAATGTAAATGTTATGTGAGGTAAAGCCTTTACTGTGAAAATACAATAGTATATATATAGAGTAATGTAAATGTTATGTGAGATATTATGTGAGGTAAAGCCTTTACTGTGAAAATACAATAGTAAATATAGAGTAATGTAAATGTTATGTGAGATATTATGTGAGGTAAAGCCTTTACTGTGAAAATACAATAGTATATATAGAGTAATGTAAATGTTATGTGAGATATTATGTGAGGTAAAGCCTTTACTGTGAAAATACAATAGTAAATATAGAGTAATGTAAATGTTATGTGAGATATTATGTGAGGTAAAGCCTTTACTGTGAAAATACAATAGTATATATAGAGTAATGTAAATGTTATGTGAGATATTATGTGAGGTAAAGCCTTTACTGTGAAAATACAATAGTATATATATATAGAGTAATGTAAATGTTATGTAAGGTAAAGCCTTTACTGTGAAAATACAATAGTATATATAGAGTAATGTAAATGTTATGTGAGATATTATGTGAGGTAAAGCCTTTACTGTGAAAATACAATAGTATATATAGAGTAATGTAAATGTTATGTGAGATATTATGTGAGGTAAAGCCTTTACTGTGAAAATACAATAGTATATATATAGAGTAATGTAAATGTTATGTAAGGTAAAGCCTTTACTGTGAAAATACAATAGTATATATAGAGTAATGTAAATGTTATGTGAGATATTATGTGAGGTAAAGCCTTTACTGTGAAAATACAATAGTATATATAGAGTAATGTAAATGTTATGTGAGATATTATGTGAGGTAAAGCCTTTACTGTGAAAATACAATAGTATATATAGAGTAATGTAAATGTTATGTGAGATATTATGTGAGGTAAAGCCTTTACTGTGAAAATACAATAGTATATATAGAGTAATGTAAATGTTATGTGAGATATTATGTGAGGTAAAGCCTTTACTGTGAAAATACAATAGTATATATAGAGTAATGTAAATGTTATGTGAGGTAAAGCCTTTACTGTGAAAATACAATAGTATATATAGAGTAATGTAAATGTTATGTGAGATATTATGTGAGG
This sequence comes from Eledone cirrhosa, assembly GCA_964016885.1. Classification (NCBI taxonomy): domain Eukaryota; kingdom Metazoa; phylum Mollusca; class Cephalopoda; order Octopoda; family Eledonidae; genus Eledone; species Eledone cirrhosa. Next base: position 20,870,762 of record OZ024761.1, read on the forward strand.
TAAAGCCTTTACTGTGAAAATACAATAGTATATATAGAGTAATGTAAATGTTATGTGAGATATTATGTGAGGTAAAGCCTTTACTGTGAAAATACAATAGTATATATAGAGTAATGTAAATGTTATGTGAGATATTATGTGAGGTAAAGCCTTTACTGTGAAAATACAATAGTATATATAGAGTAATGTAAATGTTATGTGAGATATTATGTGAGGTAAAGCCTTTACTGTGAAAATACAATAGTATATATAGAGTAATGTAAATGGTATGTGAGATATTATGTGAGGTAAAGCCTTTACTGTGAAAATACAATAGTATATATAGAGTAATGTAAATGTTATGTGAGATATTATGTGAGGTAAAGCCTTTACTGTGAAAATACAATAGTATATATAGAGTAATGTAAATGGTATGTGAGATATTATGTAAGGTAAAGCCTTTACTGTGAAAATACAATAGTATATATAGAGTAATGTAAATGGTATGTGAGATATTATGTAAGGTAAAGCCTTTACTGTGAAAATACAATAGTATATATAGAGTAATGTAAATGGTATGTGAGATATTATGTAAGGTAAAGCCTTTACTGTGAAAATACAATAGTATATATAGAGTAATGTAAATGGTATGTGAGATATTATGTAAGGTAAAGCCTTTACTGTGAAAATACAATAGTATATATAGAGTAATGTAAGTGGTAAAGGGTTAAATTGAATCCCCCACCTCTTGCATTACTGGTGTTTTATTTTATCGACTCTGTAAGGATGAAATGAAAAGCTAACCTCAGCAGAATTTGAACTCTACCAATGTATTGAGTACCTTTTTAAACTGTGGCCTCTTCCTGATCCCCACCAGGAACTCACCCTTATATATATATATATATATATATAAACTATTTCCATAGGAAAGGTAGAGGAAAGGAGAGTGCTCTATGTATGCTACAGAGCTATTTAGTTATGTAATAAACAACATAAGACAATTATTCCATTTACCAAAGGTTTCAGGAAGACAGACGAGCTCAACACAGACGTCTGAAATCTCTCATCGGAATGAAAATTTAAATTTATATATATATACATATATAGATATATATACATATATATACTGTGGTATAAGTTTGGTAGAAATATTGAAGGGTAAGAGCACTCAGTCCATATGACGAGTTAAGTATAACTAATGAGGAGGGGGTGTATAACGCAACTGAACTTAAGTACCTGTTAAGCACCTGTCACTGTTGTAACTAATTATATATATATGTGTGTGTGTGTGTGTGTGTGTGTGTGTGTGTGTGTGTGTGTGTGTGTGTGTGTATCTCGGGTTCAATCGGGGGTAACCACAGTAAGGTACTCAATACATAGCAGAGTATAAATATTTTATATAGAAATGACTTCTACAGGACTAGAACTGTTTCATTCGGAAGAAATCACCAGGAAATCTTTCCTGGTGATTTATTTTGAATGAAACAGTTCTAGTCCTGTAGAAGTCATTTCTATATCTATCTATCTATCTATCTATCTCTCTCTCTATATATATATTTTACATAGAGCACTCTTCATTCCTCTGACTTTTTCAACGGAAACTTCAACACTTATATATATATATATATATATATATATATATATATATATATATATATATATATATATTACAGAGTTAAACAAGATTCAATGAGTATATCAAAGAATGAGTTTTACAGTACCTTGATTAAATCTTAACCATTTAACATCTCAGGGTATGTCATGTATCATTATATTTTGTCTGATGAGGACGTACTGTTGTACATCCGAAATATGTATAATAAAATGTAATTGATCAAAAGAACATGTATTTTATTAATATTTAATAATAATAATAATAATAATAATAATAATGAAATTATTGTGTAAAGTGCTCAGGTGCACTACAACTCGTCAAAGGTGTATGTATAGTATATGTATTTTAATATATATATATATATATAAAATGTATATATATATATACACATACATAGATGTTTTAAAAGTTCACTTTTACAAGAGATGTACAATATAGATTTATTTCACACGAATGTCACGGCTGTCTCTCTCTCTCTCTCTCTCAGTTTGACTATTTAAAAAAATAAACCAAACAACAACAACAACAACAACAAAAAGTTGTTCACGACTTGTTTAGAGGGTCATTCTACACACTGACAACTATGGAGTGATAGCTTTGTACACACACAGACATATATAGACCTATATATACCTGTGTATATATATATACACACACACATTCATACCTACATATGCCCATACGAACAGAAAGGAAAGGATCTTACTTTAATATGTGTAAATATAAATAGACGAAATATATATATATATATATAATATATATATATATATATATATATTATAGAGAGGAAAAACAGAGGAGAGTGTTATATATATATATATATATGGTAGTTTGTTGGAGTATATTTTTTATACATACATTTGTATATATGTACATATATTTATATATATAAAGCACCTGTAAAAGGCACCAATTATGGAATGTGTAGTAACTCGGCCCGGCTCCATACAAAAGAAGGAGTCAGGACATACTTTATTACAGGTAAGATAAAAGACATTTATTAACTTTTAAAAGACAAGGGCCTACGGTTTATTATTTCGTGTTTAGTTAATTAATCTAAATTGGTTTGTTGTTTATACAGTTCGATTCGATATCAATGTAAAACCTTCATCGAAGCCGAGTTACTCTGATCAAAAGCATTCCAGCCATGATTCGGTGGCGTCGTTTTTTTTTTTTTTTTAATGATCTTTTTTCTTTCCTTTGTGGTGAGGGCAGGGCCCTACTTCTAACGTGTGCCCTATATCTAATGTGGTGTGCCCTACCACAGCCGTTTTTTTTTTTGGGGGGGGGGGGGGAGGGAGGAGGAGTATATATATATTTAAAATAGGAGATTTGGCTGCTATATTTAGCAGGTAGAAGGAATAGGTAGTCTCTCTCTCTCTCTTTACCCCCCTCTCTCTCTTTGTCTATCTACCTCTCTCTGTTTACCGATCTATCTCTACCCCTCTGTCTCTCTATACCTCTCTCTTTCTCTATACCTCTTTCTCTCTCTACCTACCTCTCTATCCCCCCTCTCTCTCTACCTATATCTCTCTCTCTATCCCCACTCTCTCTATCTACCTACCTCTCTCTCCCCTCTCTCTACCTACCTACCCCCCTCTCTCTACCAACACCAAACACACCTATCTGAAGTAGTAAGTTGTGTAAACATCCGATCAACGATTAAAGTTATGGAAAAATAAAGTTACACATTTTAGCTTTATTTAGATACACACACATACATATATATACACACACATACATATATATACACACACATACATATATATACACACACATACATATATATACACACACATACACACTATATACACACACATACATATATATACACACACACA
>OZ024761.1:20879196-20886696 GCA_964016885.1 Eledone cirrhosa
CTTACAGGTAAACTGTTAGAAAGTGAGAGAGACTTTCATTACAGAGAGAGAGAGAGGGGGAGATTCTCTTACAGGTAAACTGTTAGAGAGAGACAGAGATCCTGTTGATAATTAACCTACTTCAAACCGATCAGGTGGGCAGTGGTGGTGGTAGTGGTGGTGGTGGTGGTTTTAGTGGTGTGGTAGTAGTAGTGGTGGCAGTGGTGGTGGTAGTGGTGGTGGTGTTAGTAGTAGCGGTGGTGGTGGTGGTAGTGGTAGTAGTGGTAATGATAGTAGTAGTAGTGGTAGTAGTAGTAGTGGTAGTAATAGTAGTGGTAATGATAGCAGTAGTAGTAGTGGTAGTAGTAGTAGTAGTGGTAGTGGTAATGATAGTAGTAGTGGTGGTAGTAGTAGTGGTAGTAGTAGTAGTGGTAATGATAGTAGTAGTAGTAGTAGTAGAAGCGGTAGTAGTGTAGACCCCCTCCCCCACATTTCATTCTACTTCACATCCTGTAGTAGTCAATGTGTGAAAGGCAGAAACATGTTTTTATAATGACATGTTAGGATATATTTAATTATATATACACACATATATATATATATATATCAGAAGACCTGCAGTCCCTACTACGTGCAAAGTTAACCTAGTCAGTAGGCCCCTCCAAACCAAATATCCACCCCAACCCACTACCCCTACTCCATCCTCTCACCCCCACCAACACCACCCTTTCTCTGTAAAGCTATGTTGGTACCACAACATCCAGTCCTAAATAAATGAGGTTGTGTAGGTGTCACGACAAAAACACACACAGTCCACGCTGTAATGTGGCCGTGTAGGTAACACGGTAAAAACCTCCCAGTCCACACTGTAAACGTGGTTGGTGTTAGGAAGGGCATCCAGCCATAGAAAAGCTGCCAGACAGTCCTATACAAGCGAGACATGGTCACCCGACCAACCTTGCCTCGAGTGGGACAACTCCCGTCCTACCCATGCTAGCGTGGAAGATAGACTGTAAGCGATGATGATGATATATATATATATATACCTTAAATATATATATCTTTCTAACCCCCCCCCCCCCCCATCTCTAACGAGGTCTCAGTTTCCCTCCACCCCATGGTCTCATTTACATTTTCTAGGACACTGGTTTAAATACCTAGCAGTGTTTATTTCCACCCTTAGTCTCTCCCCGCCATTACATTACATTCTCTACATCTCTTGTTTAAATACCTAGTAATATTTCCATTTCCACTACACTATCACCACACCACCACCACCACCACCACCACGAGCATGCAAACATTACGGGGGGGGGGGGATAAAATAAAGTACCAGTAATACACTGGGGTAATTGCTGGCCTTGTGCCCAAAGTAGAAACAATTATTATTGTTGTGTTATTATTATTATTAAGGGTGGTGGATTGACAATATCGATAGAGGGTCTGACGCCATGCTTTGCAGCAAAGAGTTACGGCCCTTTATGGAGTTCAAATCCCGCCAAGGTTAACTTTGCCTTTCATCCTTACGGAGTCGATTAAATAAAGTACCAGTAATGTACTGGGGTCGATTTAAATCTCTTCAAATTACTGGTCCCTTGTGCCATGATAATGATTATTATACAAATTCTTTGCCTGCTTTTTTAACAGATTAACAGATTATCCCCGCAATTGGTAGACATAAACTCCCTCTAAATGTACCTAACCATTGCTCTACCACATCTGTAATGAAAGCAATACTCGGGTGGTCACCAACGAAGCTTGTAAACCACCCTTCCACCTGGCCAGACCTTGTAAACCACCCTTCCACCTGGCCAGACCGTCACCTCCATTTTGACATGAAACCTGAGCTGAAATACTTGCAAGACTCCTGCCCCCACCACACAGAGGAATGGGGAGGGCGAGAGGGGTGGAGGTGATGGCAGTGGGAGTTTGGCTCTTCCACGTGCTGCGGACCATATCCTGGTAGTGGGGGGGGGGGAGGTAGGTTGGAATGGGTGGCAGTAGGAGGTGTTATTTTATTGATTTAAGCCATTAGATAATGTTTTTGAAAATACTACCGGATGCCCAGCGGAGTGTGGGAGGAGGAGGGGGGTCTGTGGAGGGGGGTTGGAATAACAACAGCAACAGCAGCAATACTATCATGTGCTCAGTGTAAACAGCTGACGTCTGCAATCTTTATAATATTAAGTTGGTAAATACAGTTTAATGTATTCCAAAGACCAACAACACCTGTCAGAGAAACGTTGGAGTCTTCCACCAAACACTTTGTGGTGCTTTTAACTGTGATTCCTTGTTGGGATCACATCCCTGCTTCTATAATACAAGACTGTTTGTTTTAAAGTATATATATATATATATATATATATATATATAAAACCTTAGTTAAGTTATGTTCCAAACATCCCTGCTTCTATAATACAAAACTGTTTGTTTTAAAGTGTTTATATTTATCTAAAACCTTAGTTAAGTTATGCTCGAAACACCCCCTGGTTCTATAATACAAAACTGTTTTAAAGTGTTTATATATTTATCTAAAGACCTTTGTTAAGTTATGTTCCAAACATCCCTCTGTCTATAACACAAAACTGTTTGTTTTAAAGTGTTGATATTTATCTAAAAACTTTAGTTGTTCCAAACATCCCTGGTTCTATAATACAAAACTGTTTTTTAAAGTGTTTATATATTTATCTAAAACCTTACCATTATAATTTTATGTAAAAAAACCCTTTGTTAAGTTATGCTCCAAACACCAGCTTTATGAGTAAAAATTCTTTGAAAATAATAGGCAGTTTTTTTTTTTTGTTTTATTAAAAATATTGTAACAAAAGGGTTAAAGTTTTTCTATTTATCTACAAACCTTCCACCATAATTTTATACAAGAACCTTTGTTTAGCTATGCTGCCAAACACCAGCTTTATAATGAGAAAGCTAGTTATATTACTAAATCTTTTGAAATTTGGTTATGTTAAAAATTCTATGAAAATAATAGGCAGCATCTTTTATTAGAAATATGCTTAACAAAATGGTTAACTAGTTCCTTTCATACTGTTTTATCTTCTGTGGCATTTTAACCCTTTTAATACCAACCCATATGTGGTCACTTCTGCTTCTATCTCAGAAAACCGATCGTTTTGAAGTATTTGAATTGAAAGCTTCCATTATATCTTTATCTAAGAACCCTTCTATTAAATTATGTTTTTATACTTACTGAAGTAGCCACATGGCTGAGTGGTTAGAGAACTGGATTCGCAATTGCGAGGTTGTGAGTTTGATTCCCGGACCATGGTGATGTATTATGACCTTGAGCAAGACACTTTATTTCACATTGCTCTTTATGCTAGGAGTTGTGACTGCTAGATAGTATAGTGTCAGCTTTGAAAAGACCAATGGAAACATTGTTTTCTCGGTCTGTTTGAAGAGTTCTGTCTAACTCAGTAAGCGAATGAAGTCTGGGATCTTGTCAATGGAATCCTTTTGTTATACTAACTAATAAATGAAAACATTATTCTACAAAATCTCTCAAAATATTTCCAAAATTAATTCTATTAATTTCAAACCTTCCATTATAGTTTACTAGACAGGTACTGTTTTTTATTGACTTTGAATGGATAAAAGGCAAAGTTGACCTCAGCAGGATTTGAACTGAGAATACTACAAAGTACTCTATAGAATGTTCACCACCTTAGAGTCTAAAAACCTTCCACCATAATTTTATGTAAGAACCTTTGTTAAGTTATGTCCAAATACCTGGTTGATATTAACAGTATACGATACGATACAAAACTATTCTGAGTTCAAATCCCACCAAGGTTAACTTTGCCTTTCATCCTTACCGGGTTGATAAAATAAAGTACCAGTAATGTACTGGGGTCGATTTAATTGACTTTCTCCTCCCCCAAAATTGCAGACCTTGTACCTATATAAGAAACCATTATAACTTTATCTAAGAACCTTTAAGTTATGTTCCACATACCAGATTGATATTAACAGTAGACAATGCAATACAAAACTATTTTTAAAGTCTTTAATATCATCTAAAAACCTTCCACCATAATTCTATCAAAGCACATTTTGTTTCTTCGTTAAATTATGTTTTTATGCTAATAAATGAAAAAGATATTAATATCGAAATATTTCCAGAATTAATTCCACTAATTAGATTTCTGTTAGAAATGTGATAATTAAAGGGTTAAAACCTTAATTAGTTTTATTTGAAAAACTATTTTATTGTGACTCATTATTTTGGGGGTGTGGGTGAGGAAGTCAGTTAAATTGACCCCAGTACTGGACTGGCATTTTTTATTTTATTGACCCTCCAGAAGAATGAAAGACAAAATTGACCTTCCTGGGATTTGAACTCAGAACATAAAGAACCAAAATAGATGATTTTTTTTGTTTTTTTTTTGTCCCTGATTGAGTTAATTAGATAAAAATTTAATTACACATGAAGTAGCGGACGTGTACCATTGCAGTTTGTAAGGGGTTAATTAGCAGAGTCGTTAGAACGTCAGATAGAATGATTTGTGGAATTAGTTCCAGCTCTCTGAGTTCAAATCCTGCTGAGGTCAACTTTGTCTTTTATTCTTTCCAGGTTGATAAAAATAAATACCAGTCAAGTACTGGGGTCGATTCTTCCTCTATATCTCTTTCTCACTTCCATTCTCTCTCTCCATATATATATCATCATCATCATCATCGTTTAACATCTATCTTCCACGCTAGCATGGGTTAGACGGGAATTGTTCCACATGAGGCAAGATTGGTCGGGTGACCGTGTCTCGCTCGTATAGGACTGTCTGGCAGGTTTTCTACGGCTGGATGCCCTTCCTAACACCAACCACATTTACAGTGTGGACTGGGAGCTTTTTACCGTGTTACCTACACGACATATATACACACACACCACATATATATATATATAGTCCTATACGAGCGAGACACAGTAACCCAATCAATGTTGCCTCATGTGGGACAATTGCTGTCTAACCCATGCTAGTGTGGAAGATAGATGTTAAACGGTGATGATGATGATGATGATATAAAGAAATGAAAGTCAGTTACATGAAAAAAAGAACAAAAAATAAACTGAACCGCCATTGTTCACACACAATTTACATAGCAACACAGTTCTTTCTTTCTGTCTGTTTAGCTATTGGTGGTTATATTAGTCAGTAGAAGAAAATATATTGTAATCCTGGCCACATATGTTGTGGAAAACTTCCTTTTGTATTTATTTATTGTTTGGTTAATACTGGGTCAAATATTTTCCTGCTTACGTAATAGATCAGGATTGGGGTACACGTAAAACTTTGCCCTATTTATGTCTTCAATATTGATTATTTTTTTTTCATTTGATTTTTTAAGAAACCAGTTGTGGCTTTTCTTGTGTTTTTCTTGTCAAAGACTTTCACTTAAATTGAATCAAATCAGACATGTGACGTTTTCCTTCCTCTGTTAATTAACCCTTTACCATTTACATTACTCTATATATGCTATTGTGTTTTTGTGGTAAAGGCTTTACCTCACATAATATCTCACATAATATTTACATTACTCTATATATACTATTGTATTTTCACTGTAAAGGCTTTACCTCACATAATATCTCGCATAATATTTACATTACTCTATATATACTATTGTATTTTCACTGTAAAGGCTTTACCTTACATAATATCGAATCTATCAGATTTTGATGTTATTTATTTTGAGAACAATACCTTAACATCAGCATGAACAGTCATTTACGGCCAGTTTGAACAGGAAGAAGTGAGAGGTGAGAGAATTCTGGCCGGATGTGGCTGGTTTAAATGCTAGTGTTAAACCTTTCTTTACCGTATTTCTAGTAAAAGATGCTGTCTGTAATCTTAAAATAATTTTGAAAATAATCAAGAATTTGGAGGGATTTAGTAATATAACTAACTTTCTCATTAAGAAGCTCATATTTGGTGCATAACTTAACAAAGGTTCTTACACAGAATTGTGATGGAAGGTTTTTTAATCATCATCATCGTTTAACATCAATTTTCCATGCTAGATGGGTATAAACACTTTAACCCTTTCGTTGTCATATTTCTAATAAAAAAATACTGCCCCTTAAATTTTAAATAATTTTGAAAATAATCAAGAATTTAGAAGGATTTATTGATATAACTTTCACTTTCTCCAGCCGCAACCTGGTGCATTCTGCGACTAAATCCAGGTTCTGCTGCACATCGGGCTGAGGAGGCCAAACTCTTCAAATACCGGTCGCTCTCCAACAGTGGAGACTTCTGGTGTCCTCAGCCCTAGGGCTACCTCCCTACTCACCACCATAGGCGCTGAGCTGGCCAGCCGCAGGTGTGAGCACCGTGAGCTGGAGTCTCCCTTGCCGTCCTCCCTTGCCGTCCTTCTCCATTCTGTCTGTGGGGGCTGTGGGGAGGCCACCAATACGATTGACTGACTTGTCATTTTATCAGTCAGATGTTTTTAGACATCACCCAGTTAAATATGATTCATTCTACAACAACAACACCTACAACACACAATACTATAGAAAGGGAACTTTGTTATTCTCACGAGATATCACTCAAGGATAATCTCTAGGTGGGTGCTATTTCTAAACATCATCATCATAAACAACATCAATTCACTCAAAGTTTCTTTAGTATTGTCTTCTCTTTACTATCATCATCATCATCATCATATATACCATCAATTCATATTAAGCTTATTATTAAGCTCATAGTGGATTAGCAGTAGAATCAGTAGAGTGTCGGACAACATACTTTGTGGCATAGAGTTATGTACCTTTACGTTCTGAGTTCAAATCCTGCCGTGGTTAGCTTTGCTTTTCATCCTTACGGGGATTGGTAAGATAAAGTACCAGTAATGTACCGGGGTCGATTTAATTGACTTTCCCCTCTACAAAATTGTTGGCCTTGTGCCTAAAGTAGAAACAATTATTATTATTATTATTATTATTATGAGTTCAAATCCTGCCGAGGTTAGCTTTGCCTATGGGGTTGATAAAATAAAGTACCAGTAATGCCCTGGGGTTGATAAAATAAAGTACCAGTAACACACTGGGGTTGATAAAATAAAGTACCAGTGATGCCCTGGGGTTGATAAAATAAAGTACCAGTAACACACTGGGGTTGATAAAATAAAGTACCAGTAACGCCCTGGGGTTGATAAAATAAAGTACCAGTAACGCCCTGGGGTTGATAAAATAAAGTACCAGTAACGCCCTGGGGTTGATAAAATAAAGTACCAGTACTAGCTGGCTTTACCTGTAAAAATCTATGCAGTGGTCGTTTCTTAAGACATTCTAACCATATGTCAGTTGTACTTAAACACCTGCCAATCATCTTATGACACCCAGGTAGAAAAAAAAAAACTTACAGAATTTTAAAGTTATTTATTTTTTAAAACTGTTTAATCGTTAAAAATAACAACAAGAAAGAAAAGGTGTCAGTTGCATTTTACTTAAAAATCAAAACAAAATCAATAACGGAGAGTTGATTGTGTGTATTGGAGAAT
>OZ024761.1:20894196-20899196 GCA_964016885.1 Eledone cirrhosa
GAGTGTGTTGTCAATGAAATGTGGTGTAGTATTGCTTTTACTCTTATTCTCCAACACTTTTCTAGCCCCTACAACACCGGTATGGTCCAGCAACATTTTTATAGCTTTTCTCATGATCTTAACAGTTTTTCGATGGCCTTAACAGTTCCTTCAAGAACTTAACAGTTCTTCCAAGGCCTAAATAGTTTCTCCAAATCCTTCACAGCTCATCCAAGGCCTTATCAGTTCTCCCAAGACCTTCACAGCTCACCCAAGACCTTCACAGCTCACCCAAGGCCTTCACAGCTCACCCAAGGCCTTCACAGCTCATCCAAGGCCTTATCAGTTCTCCCAAGACCTTCACAGCTCACCCAAGGCCTTCACAGCTCACCCAAGGCCTTCACAGCTCACCCAAGGCCTTCACAACTCACCCAAGGTCTTCACAGCTCATCCAAGGCTTTCACAGCTCATCCAAGGCCTTCACAGCTCATCCAATGCCTTCACAACTTATCCAAGGCCTTCACAGCTCATCCAATGCCTTCACAACTCATCCAATGCCTTCACAACTCATCCAATGCCTTCACAGCTCATCCAATGCCTTCACAGTTCCACCTAGCCCCCCCCCCCCACTAACCCCCCCCCCCCCCCCCTCACTACCCCCTCCCATATCTACCAATACAGCATACAACTCTACAATCTATCTACAATGAACATTTCAACTGTCTCTTTTAACATTGGTTGACATTTTGGCTTCTTCAGATTATTATAATTGTGATTTTTATACTTTTTGGTGTCTGTGTGTGTTGTGTGTTCACCGTGTGTGTATCTGTGTATTTCTGTGTGTTTGTGTCTGTGTGTGTATCTGTGTGTATTTCTGTGTGTTTGTGTCTGTGTGTGTATCTGTGTGTATTTCTGTGTGTTTGTGTCTGTGTGTGTATCTGTGTGTATTTCTGTGTGTGTGTGCTATGTGTGTATGTATATGTGTTATATATATATGTGTGTGTGTATGTATATGTGTTATATATATGTGTGTGTGTGTGTGTATGTATATGTGTTATATATGTGTGTGTGTGTGTATGTATATGTGTTATATATATGTGTGTGTGTGTGTATGTATGTGTTATATATGTGTGTGTGTGTGTGTATGTGTTATATATGTGTGTATGTATATGTGTTATATATATGTGTGTGTGTATGTATATGTGTTATATATGTGTGTGTGTGTGTGTGTGTATGTATATGTGTTATATATATGTGTGTGTGTATATGTGTTATATATATGTGTGTGTGTGTGTGTGTGTATGTATATGTGTTATATATATATGTGTGTGTGTATGTATATGTGTTATATATATGTGTGTGTGTGTGTATGTATATGTGTTATATATATGTATGTGTGTGTTAAATATCTGAATGTGTTTCAGTATTGCGTCAGAGAAACTAAGTCAGTAGTTCACTTGTAAATTTCCAGTTCTGTCATATTCTATTAATGGTGAAGTGTGAATAGTTTAAGAGATGATATATTACTGGTGCCACACTGCTTACAACTGTTTGTGTGGAGTTGGTGGGTGGCTTAGTGGTTATTGTTTTCCCTTCTTTCCATACACTACCCACGTCCTAACACTTCATTCATCATCCATGTCCTTACACCCCCTTGCCTAGCACCCAGTCCACACTGTAAAGTGGTCATGTAGGTGTCATGACAATAAGCACCCAGTCCACACTGTAAAGTGGTCATGTAGGTGTCATGACAATAAGCACCCAGTCCACACTGTAAAGTGGTCATGTAGGTGTCATGACAATAAGTACCCAGTCCACACTGTAAAGTGGTCATGTAGGTGTCATGACAATAAGCACCCAGTCCACACTGTAAAGTGGTCATGTAGGTGTCATGACAATAAGCACCCAGTCCACACTGTAAAGTGGTCATGTAGGTGTCATGACAATAAGTACCCAGTCCACACTGTAAAGTGGTCATGTAGGTGTCATGACAATAAGCACCCAGTCCACACTGTAAAGTGGTCATGTAGGTGTCATGACAATAAGCACCCAGTCCACACTGTAAAGTGGTCATGTAGGTGTCATGACAAAAAGTACCCAGTCCACACTGTAAAGTGGTCATGTAGGTGTCATGACAAAAAACACCCAGTCCACACTGTAAAGTGGTCATGTAGGTGTCATGACAATAAGCACCCAGTCCACACTGTAAAGTGGTCATGTAGGTGTCATGACAATAAGTACCCAGTCCACACTGTAAAGTGGTCATGTAGGTGTCATGACAATAAGTACCCAGTCCACACTGTAAAGTGGTCATGTAGGTGTCATGACAAAAAGTACCCAGTCCACACTCTATAGTTAAGTCGGGGGTTTAAGTGTTAGAAATGTCCAATTATGTCTCCTGGTTTCTTCCATAAGTTAAACTGGTTTAAAATACAACACTCTAACATAACAACTGGCCTGTCATTAAAGCTAGTAACTCTAACAGAGAAAACTACCTCCCTTCCTCCCCCTGTCCCCCTTCCAGTCCCCCCCCCCCCATATATTTCCACCTCTTAATAACTTCAGGTATTTTTAAAACCAAATTTAACAAGTTCAGTTTTGACTCAACAAGTTCATTCCTGCTGTTGTTTTAAGACAGCCACACATACACACATACAGACCAGCACACACACACACACAGACCAGCATATATACACATATATATATATATATATATATATACAGACCAGCATACACACACACATATATATATATATATATATATATATATACAGACCAGCATACACACACATATATATATATATATATACAGACCAGCATTCACACATACACCAGCATGTATATACACACACACATACACACCAGCATAGACACATACACACACATAAACACACATGTACACCCAGCTAAGGTCACACACCAACACACACACATGTACACACACCAACACACACACACATGTACACACACCAACACACCAACACACACACCAACTCACACACCAACACCAACACCTACACCCAGCTAAGGTCATACACCAACCCACCAACACGTACACACACCAACACACACACATGTACACACACCAACACACACACACCAAACCCCCAACTAAGGTCACACCACCATCAGCAGCTGTTTTTGTTTGTAATTGTAGCTTCCATTTAAATGTTTTCCACATCAGCTTGTCTCTCTCCATTGCTATTATCGTTAGTAAATTCTTTAACTAATCAGCTTGATCTATCTCGTTAGTCTCATCAATCTCGTTACTGTTAGCCTTAATTTCCTACCTCGACTCTTCTCTTACATTCTTTCTTCTTATCTTTTCTTCTCTCTCGATATATCCACAGCTCTCACACCCATTAGTAAACCTGTAATTTTAAACAGTTATTACATCATCATTATCTTCATCATCATCGTTATCATTATCATCATCATCATCATCATCATGCCTCCAACACTTTCATAGCCCCTACAACACCGGTAAGGTCCTTCCTGCAAAGTTTTTACAGCTTTTCTCTGATCTTAGCAGTTCTTCCAAGACCTTAACAGTTCTCCCAAGCCCTTAACAGTTCCTCCAAGCCCTTAACAGTTCCTCCAAGCCCTTAACAGTTCCTCCAAGCCCTTAACAGCTCCTCCAAGCCCTTAACAGTTCTTCCATGCCCTTAACAGTTCCTCCAAGCCCTTAACAGTTCTTCCATGCCCTCAACAATTCATCCAAGGCCTTAACAGTTCTTCCAAGCCCTTAACAGTTCCTCCAAGCCCTTAACAGTTCTTCCAAGCCCTCATCAATTCTTCCAAGACCTTCACAGTTCATCCAAGGCCTTAACAGTTCTTTCAAGGCTTTAACAGTTCTTCCAAGATCTTAACAGTTCTCCCAAGGACTTAACAGTTATATCAAAGCCTTCACAGTTCTTCCAAGGCCTTAACAGTTCTTTTAAGGCATTAACAGTTCCTCCAAAACCATTATTGGTCCTCAAAGATCTTTACAGTTTGTCTTTAGCTGGATCATCATCATCATCATCATCATACGTCCACCTTTCCCTGATTGCAAGGGTGGGGGGACATTCATGGCTATTTTTCTCATCCTGAAAAACAACTTGCAGTGTTTTATAAAGATTTTTTTTAGCTGAGAAAGTGAAATAGGTATCATGTTTCATTTATTGATATCAGATTTCCAATAGATATGGCAGGGGGGTGGGGGAGGGGGGGTATAGAACTGTTTTCTCTCTTTTCGGTTGGAAAATGTACTTTTCTTCTGTAAAATGTCATGACTAATTATATAATCAATAGATCGAGTAGAAATGGAACATCCATGTTTTTGTAGAAGGTGGAAGAGGATGAGGTAGCGGAGGAGGTGGTACGAGTGGTGGTGGTGGTGGTGGATGTGGTAGTGGTGGTGGTAGCAGTGGTGGTGGTGGAGGTGGTAGCGGAGGTGGTAGTGGTGGTGGTGGAGGAGGAGGATATGTTTGTGTTGGCATGTTTATCATCATCATCACTGTCATCTTTGCCAATGGGACTGGACACTTGACTAAATAGAACCCAGTATATGACTGGTACTTTATTTTATTGACCACCACTCCTCTCCAACCCTTCTAAAGATAAAAGGCAAAGTCACGATAACATTCTCCTCCTCCTCCCAGTCCACGTTGGATAAGGGTTGGTTGGTGTCAGGAAGGACATCCAGTCGTAGAAACCAACACAGAAACAGTTCTGTATGAACAAGACATGGTCAGCTGACCTGGCTTATCTCACAGCGGAGCAACTCGTCTAAACCATGCTAGCATGGAAAAACATGGACATTAAATGATGATGATGATATATATATATATATATATATATATATGTGTGTAGTTGCTCTGGAAATATGGATCAGATTCTGTAGTAGTAGTAGTAGTAGTAGTAGTAATAGTATAGTAACAGTAGTAGTAGTGGTGGTGGTGGTGGTGAGAGAATGGTTTACCCTGGTAGACATAAAGAAATCGACATAGAAGGAAGGTCTCATTAATTTCATTGAATGG
>OZ024761.1:20901696-20906696 GCA_964016885.1 Eledone cirrhosa
ATTTATATAGAATTATTTGAATTGTTCGACCCTCTACCGATTCTACTGCCAATTCACCGCCCTGATACTAATAATAATAATAATACATTGTGTCACCTGGTGAAGTCAACAGTGGTGGCTGTTTTGGTGATTTGACTGTCATCACCACCACCATCATCACCATTGTAACCACCACCATCATCATCATCATCACCACCACCACCATCACCACCACCACCACCATCACCACCACCACCACCACCACCATCACCATCATCACCATCACCGTCAATGTCACCTTCTTTATGAAAGAAACAGTAAACTTAGACATATTGTCTGCCACAGTAGGGAGTTTAACATATATGTTAAATATTGATTGATTGATTCGTGGTGGTGGAGGTGGTGGTGGTGGAGGTGGTGGTGGTGGAGGTGGTGGTCGTAGTGAAGGGGGAGGGGGGTACCTACCTGTAGAAGAAATCTAGGTCATGACACACTTTTAAAGCAGTCTTGTTCTTCCATTTTCTTTTGTATTACCTGTCTTGTATAGATTAACCCTTCCATTAACGCATTTCTCAGGTGTGTTATTCAGTAGAGTCGTTAGTATTTCTCAGGTGTGTTATTCAGTGGAGTCGTTAGTATTCCTCAGGTGTGTTATTCAGTGGAGTCGTTAGTATTCCTCAGGTGTGTTATTCAGTGGAGTCGTTAGTATTCCTCAGGTGTGTTATTCAGTGGAGTCGTTAGTATTCCTCAGGTGTGTTATTCAGTAGAGTCATTAGTATTCCTCAGGTGTGTTATTCAGTAGAGTCGTTAGTATTTCTCAGGTGTGTTATTCAGTAGAGTCGTTAGTATTTCTCAGGTGTGTTATTCAGTGGAGTTGTTAGTATTTCTCAGGTGTGTTATTCAGTGGAGTCGTTAGTATTCCTCAGGTGTGTTATTCAGTAGAGTCGTTAGTATTCCTCAGGTGTGTTATTCAGTGGAGTCGTTAGTATTCCTCAGGTGTGTTATTCAGTAGAGTCGTTAGTATTCCTCAGGTGTGTTATTCAGTAGAGTCGTTAGTATTTCTCAGGTGTGTTATTCAGTAGAGTCGTTAGTATTTCTCAGGTGTGTTATTCAGTGGAGTCGTTAGTATTTCTCAGGTGTGTTATTCAGTAGAGTCGTTAGTATTTCTCAGGTGTGTTATTCAGTAGAGTCGTTAGTATTTCTCAGGTGTGTTATTCAGTAGAGTCGTTAGTATTCCTCAGGTGTGTTATTCAGTAGAGTCGTTAGTATTTCTCAGGTGTGTTATTCAGTGGAGTCGTTAGTATTTCTCAGGTGTGTTATTCAGTGGAGTCGTTAGTATTTCTCAGGTGTGTTATTCAGTGGAGTCGTTAGTATTTCTCAGGTGTGTTATTCAGTGGAGTCGTTAGTATTTCTCAGGTGTGTTATTCAGTGGAGTCGTTAGTATTTCTCAGGTGTGTTATTCAGTGGAGTCGTTAGTATTTCTCAGGTGTGTTATTCAGTGGAGTCGTTAGTATTTCTCAGGTGTGTTATTCAGTGGAGTCGTTAGTATTTCTCAGGTGTGTTATTCAGTGGAGTCGTTAGTATTTCTCAGGTGTGTTATTCAGTAGACTCGTTAGTATTTCTCAGGTGTGTTATTCAGTAGAGTCGTTAGTATTCCTCAGGTGTGTTATTCAGTAGAGTCGTTAGTATTTCTCAGGTGTGTTATTCAGTAGAGTCGTTAGTATTTCTCAGGTGTGTTATTCAGTGGAGTCGTTAGTATTTCTCAGGTGTGTTATTCAGTGGAGTCGTTAGTATTTCTCAAGTGTGTGATTCAGTAGAATCCTTAATAATGTTGATTATGATAATTGTGATAATTTTAATTATGAAAAATAATTATATTATTTTGTTTTATCCAGAAAAGGAAACAAGAAGATTACAAATCTCGAGAAGAGAAACTCAAGTCCTTCCGTAAACGAAATGCAGAATTGGCGGCTGTTGCTAGGAGACTGGAGGACAAAGCAAAGATTCTACAGCAGCAGAATCTCAAGGTATCATCATCACCACCATCATCATCATCACCACCAATACCATCATCACACTCATCACCACTGCCACCACCACCACCCTCACCACTGCCATCACCACCATCTCCACCATCAACTCCCTCACCTCCACCACAACCATCATCATCACCCTCACCACCACCACCTGGTTTCTATGCCCTTCCTAATACCTTAGAGCAGGCATGTCAACCATGCGGCCCTTTACAGACACACCTGTGGCCCATGCAAAGGTTTTTACAGTGCGAGCATGTTTTATCTTCATAATATAAAATATTGTAATGTGAGCAATTAGTTATCATGTGGCCCTCAGACAACCCATTAGTTGTCGTGTGTGACCCTCAGACAACATATGTGACCCATGTGGCCCTCAGACAACCCATTAGTTGTCGTGTGTGACCCTCAGACAACACGTGTGACCCATGTAACCCTCAGACAACTCATTAGTTGTCGTGTGTGACCCTCAGACAACATATGTGACCCATGTGGCCCTCAGACAACCCATTAGTTGTCGTGTGTGACCCTCAGACAACATGTGTGACCCATGTAATCCTCAGACAACTCATTAGTTGTCGTGTGTGACCCTCAGACAACACGTGTGACCCAATTAACCCTCAGACAACTCATTAGTTGTCGTGTGTGACCCTCAGACAACATATGTGACCCATGTGGCCCTCAGACAACACATTAGTTGTTGTGTGTGACCCTCAGACAACATATGTGACCCATGTGGCCCTCAGACAACCCATTAGTTGTTGTGTGTGACCCTCAGACAACATGTGTGACCCATGTAACCCTCAGACAACTCATTAGTTGTCGTGTGTGACCCTCAGACAACATATGTGACCCATGTGGCCCTCAGACAACCCATTAGTTGTCGTGTGTGACCCTCAGACAACATGTGTGACCCATGTAATCCTCAGACAACTCATTAGTTGTCGTGTGTGACCCTCAGACAACACGTGTGACCCAATTAACCCTCAGACAACTCATTAGTTGTCGTGTGTGACCCTCAGACAACATATGTGACCCATGTGGCCCTCAGACAACCCATTAGTTGTCGTGTGTGACCCTCAGACAACATGTGTGACCCATGTAATCCTCAGACAACTCATTAGTTGTCGTGTGTGACCCTCAGACAACACGTGTGACCCAATTAACCCTCAGACAACTCATTAGTTGTCGTGTGTGACCCTCAGACAACATATGTGACCCATGTGGCCCTCAGACAACCCATTAGTTGTCGTGTGTGACCCTCAGACAACATGTGTGACCCATGTAATCCTCAGACAACTCATTAGTTGTCGTGTGTGACCCTCAGACAACACGTGTGACCCAATTAACCCTCAGACAACTCATTAGTTGTCGTGTGTGACCCTCAGACAACATATGTGACCCATGTGGCCCTCAGACAACACATTAGTTGTTGTGTGTGACCCTCAGACAACATATGTGACCCATGTGGCCCTCAGACAACCCATTAGTTGTTGTGTGTGACCCTCAGACAACATGTGTGACCCATGTAACCCTCAGACAACTCATTAGTTGTCGTGTGTGACCCTCAGACAACACATGTGACCCATGTGGTCCTCGGGAGACCCTCAGTTTGACATGCCTGTCTTAGAGTATGTAGTGGGTGCTGTTTGTCGTGGCAGCATTACTGCCATCTTTACAGAGTGGACTAGGTGCTTTTCACTGTGACCTTACAGAGTCCACTGGGTGCATTTCATTGTGGAACAAGCATTGGAGATGCATTGTACTCACAAAGCACTCCATCTGACATTCTAACTATATATATATACATATATATATATATATATATATATACATATATATATATATATATATACATACTTACATGAAATATATATATACATACACATACACACTTGCATGAAATATATATATATACATATACATATATATATATATATATCCACAGAAATGTAAGTACACAGACATAAAACATTGGTAAATGGAGTTCCATTAAGTTCTCTTAATGTTCAATTAAGGTTTAACTAAGAATTTTTGTTCATATTCGATTTTCCCATCCGTATGTTGGATATTAGAGCTGTGTGTGTTTGTGTATGTATGTGTGTGTATGTATATATATATATATATATATATATATATATATATATATATATACATACGTGTGTGTATGTATATATATATATATATATATATATATATATATACATACGTGTGTGTATGTATATATATATATATATATGTAAGATAGGTGTTAAGTAGAAAGTGTAGTTTATATTTCAGTGTTGAAGAATTTATTATTATTCTATCTCCACAGTTCCTGCCATTCCTTCTTCTTCTTCTCTCTCTCTCTCTCTCCCTCCTCTCTCTCTCTCTCCCTCCTCTCTCTCTCTCTCTCTCTCTCTCTCTCTCTCTCTCTCTCTCTCTCTCTCTCTCTCTCTCTCTCTCTCTCTCTCTCTCTCTCTCTCTCTCTCTCTCTCTCTCTCTCTCTATATATATATATATATAATTTAATAGATCTCTACCGATTTATTATACCTTTGGTTGCTGTTGTTGTTGTTGTTGTTGTAGAGATATATTTAAAGTAGAAAAAAAAAGAAAAAAAAAAGTAATTATTCTCGGATCAGCTTTCATCTTCAAATTGATTGACTTTCGATAAAAAATATATATGATCATAACCATATATATATACACACACACACATATATATATATATATTCACATATATATATACACACACACACATATACTTACACACATATATATATACTTATATATTATGTATACACACATTCATGTATACATACATACCCTGACACATGCATATATATATCTATATATACATACACACACTCACACATGCATATACACACTCACACACACACACACACACACATATATATATATATACATATTCTTTTTATGTCTGATTTAAAACATATTTTCATCCCTTCCCCCATTGTAAAGTACGATATAAAGTGCTACCTGCAA